>CM019168.2:24759570-25046737 GCA_009739505.2 Apolygus lucorum | reverse complement strand
AAACGCTGCAAATCATTGCTCAAAGGTTTATTATTTTCTGTATAGATCATCCTTCAGTATAGATCACTGGTTCTCCATCAATAGCACCTACCACCATCTGTATTCTCCCTTGACCTTCCCTCTTAAATTTCAGCTCCTGCGTTCAATAGGATTGAAAATGGCTTCGGAGCTCACTCAGCTGATCAGTGATCAGAAGAGTGAAGAAGATCTCCTCGAATGCTGGAGACGCCTGGAAGAGCACTTCCATTCAATAGGATTGAAAATGGCTTTCGAGCTCACTCAGCTGATCAGTGATGTGAGGAGTGAAGAAGATCTCCTCGAATGCTGGAGACGCCTGGAAGAGCACTTCCATTCAATAGGATTGAAAATGGCTTTGGAGCTCACTCAGCTGATCAGTGATGTGAGGAGTGAAGAAGATATCCTCGAATGCTGGAGACGCCTGGAAGAGCACTTCCATTCAATAGCATTGAAAATGGCTTCGGAGCTCACTCAGCTGATCAGTGATCTGATCAGTGAGCAATGATTTGCAGCGTTTTTTACCTACAAACATTGTTTTTACCTACCAATTTTTTTTTACCTACCAACTATTGGTAGGTACTACCTACCACACTATAATGGCTTCACACCTTCACAATCAAGTTTATTAGAAAGAACTAAACGCTTCACACTCGATTCGAAAAATAGAAAGCTTGATATGGAAATTTGATTACTGTATACAAATCGAAGAAACGAACAGCGATCGCATTTTAGTCAGATAAAATTTGAACGGCGATTAGACCTCTTTTGCGATTCACACTCATGATTCTGTTTTATCGAAGGAAAACCTTCAAATACTCGTAGGGACCGAACGGTTTGTCCTACAGAGCTCCGGGTGGTCTCAAAAATTTTTAAAAATTCTGTACTATTTAAAATTGGTGAAAAAACGATACCTTTATTTCGAGAGTTTTCGAGCTAGGGCACTCTTGAAAATTTCAACCCTTAATTTTCACCCCTTAGAAGTGACCTACATCAACCAAAAGCTTCGCGGCACAACTAGACCCCAAATGGAGCCCATATACCAAATTTGAACCAAATCGGTCCAGTGTTGCTAAGAAAAGTGCCGCGTACGGCGGACGGCGTACGGCGGACGGCGTACGGCGGACGGACGGAAATTTTTTTATTCGATTTTCGGATTCTACGTACCTTGAAACGTAAAACATCAAATTTTGAGGGGGGTTAAAATTTTTTTTTCTTGCTCGATTCCAAAGGCTTATTATTGAAAATAATAAACCAAAAGTGTATGTGATCGTGGGTTAATGTACTCAAATTTTCCCTTCTGGATAACTAAATTCCCTAATTTTGTAATCAGGTACTGGTTTCAGTGCAAGACGTCGACGATTCTGGGGCCTCCAACTCCGCTGCCAGCGCACAGAGGAGCAGTTCTCGGCATGCGCCACTCGCCGGCTCTACCGTTAGTGTATTTGACATTCGGATCGGACGCCAAAACGTTGATTTGGGTGCACGGAATTAAACCTCCCATAACAAGTCTCACCACAGATTCACTGGTAAGCAACATTCTGTGGTTCAAGTGGTATTCAAATGGTCCTGAATGAATCCAAATATCCACTGTAAAGGTTTCAAAATAGCCATTGGAACAATTATGAATGGAATGATTTCGAGGGTTCCGCCAGAGAATTGTATGAATCTAATTATTATCTACGTACCGTATTGGAGAATCCGTCGTAACCAGCAAGTCGAGCACAGGAGGCGAGCGCTTTCGATGTAAAGACATCATCTTCAGGCCGTCGAGAGAGTACTCTCTCTAAGTAGGTACTCTCTCTACGGCCTGAAGATGATGTCTTTACATCGAAAGCGCTCGCCTCCTGTGCTCGACTTGCTGGTTACGACGGATTCTCCAATACGGTACGTAGATAATAATTGTATTCTTATAACTAGCGGAACTAACCCCATTCATTTAATGTATGAATCTAATATAGCAACTTCGACAAAATGTATAATTGTAAGCGCAAATCGTGCTAGTGATGGAACGAACACTTTTACGTACAATTGATATTGTAATTTAGGTATAATATAAGCATTAGTGAAAATACAAGGCAACAGTTAACAGAAAAGACAAAATCAATACAATAGTCGAATACAAAAAAATCAATGCAAAAAGGCAATAGTTAACCCATTAACACCAGAAACTTTTTTTCTCTATATATTTTGAAATTAAATCTGATATTCCGACTCCAAATAGTCTTAGGTACCTACAAGGAAAATAATTTCAAAAATCTCCTGATCAAATTTCGAATAAATAGTTTCAAAAACAAAATTATAAAATCTGATCAAATTTTGCGACGCTGGGCGCCATTAGAACTGATCTTTTTCTTTCAAAACTGAGATTTTAGTAGATCGTGTCGTGATCTCACCGGTTTTACTATGGACTCACTTGGAATATTGGATGCGGAATACTCCCAATAAGTGAGTAATTCATCAACTAATTTTTACGTTCATAATCAGTCAAAAAAATACCATTAATGGGAGCATTAGATAAAGTATCGTTGCCCTGATGATGACATATGGGGTAGGATTATGTTCGTTCTTACAACTTCTAGCCAGGCCAAGTAGCCAATCTACTTGAAGATGACGCATCGTGCTTTGTGACCATCGAATGAGCTATGTGCAACACCCACTTAGCAGACTACTTTGAATAAACCACCGTTTATTTGGTAGGATAATCAGTTGTTCTGATGACATCTAATCAGGCCATTTACCCATTGAATTTGTAGATGAACGTGCTATGTGCAACACCCTCATGACTGGGGATAAAACATCATACATCACTATGGTCAGATAGATCTGGAGAAAAGGATCCCTAGCATCCAGGTCTTCTCAATGACTCTGGATCTGGAAGGTGAACAGCAGCCTCCAAACAGAAAGGGCTTCTATGTTAACCTAACACTGGGCGTTAATAGGTTAATGGAGAGGTCTTCTTGGAGTAACTGTTGGGAGCAACCGAAACATATCCATCACGTAGTTTGCACTATCAATAATTGGGACCGTGGTGGTTCGATACTTTTCTCGAATGTAGGTCTAATATTCATGGGGGGGTGCGCCTGATTTTTTTTTTTTTTTTAATTTTTAATCGAAAATAGACCTCATCCTGAAAATTTTGACGCCAGCCGTTCCCTTTTTGGCTATGTACAATTTCCGTGCGGATAATCCCTGTAGTCAAAAGGAAATATACAATCTCCGTGCGCCCTAGGTCAGATAACCACAAGGTAACGACGACGGAAGATAAGGAATGGAAACCCAACTTGATGACGTCTTAGACAATAAACCGCTCCACAGTAAAGTCGGTAATTTTATGGATTACCTCTACAGTTACATTGCCGACGATGCTTCATTTCCTCCCACTCTCTGGAGCAAATTTTCCTGTTCCACGGCCAGGACGACGAATAGCTGTGAGGCTTTTCACTCCAAATTCGTTCAGATGTTCCACAAAAGCCATCCACACATCTTCAAATTTATTGAAGCACTCAAGGACATCCAGGCCATGACTTAAGTGAAGATGCGGTCCAAGCATGAAAAATCAGCCGAAATCATGAAAAAAGAGGAATTTCTGAGGTAGCAGATGCTTGCATACACTTGTGGCAATATTCCTCGCATCGATTTCGTCAGAGCTGTATCCTCACGAAGAATAGAATCAGCGGTACTCGAGTATTAAACGGAGGCCACCTAACCTATAGAAATATTTCGTACCGGATACCAAAAATAACTACATAATTGGAATGAACACACTTTAATAGATTTACAGGTGAAGGAATAAAAGGCAGCGAGGAACTGCGCGTCATCATTTGGATAGCTATTTGGCAGAATACATGTGGCGATATGATGTGACTGCTAGCGGCGGCGACGCTTTCAACTCCATCCTGACCGACATTGCTGCGTTCTGGGTTGCACAACGTCAGAACCAGGCGTCGGATTAATTCTAAACTTCACCTGTAAATCTATTAAAGTGTGTTCTTTCCAATTATGTAGTTATTTTTGGTATCCGGTACGAAATATATCTATAGGTTAGGTGGCCTCCGTTTAATACTCAAGTACCGAATCAGCATAAAGAACAAGCTCCTCACTTACAATACGCTGATCAAACCAATTTGGAGCTAAGGAAGCGGCCTATGGTCTTCTGGATCCAAAACCCAAATAAATAGGGTCCAAGTCCAACAAAACCGTGTTTTACGGCTTATCACAGGTGCAGACTGGTATGTAAGAAACGAGGAACTTCGTAAAGATCTTGAAGTTCCTACAGTTCAGGATAGCTTGATTGCCGCATACCACGTGTCCTACCAGAAGGCTTCAACGCATCGAAACCGTTTGATAAGCTGCGTACCTCAGGATCGACCCCCACCGCGACATCTGCGAAGACTCAAGCGAAAGCATCATTCCGACTTTACCGAGGGTTTCAACTGAGCAACTGAACAATCAAAGTCAATGCAAATCAGCCGTCCTTCTTCTACTTCCCTCCTCCCTCCCGACCTGCTCGTGTTCAAAAGTGATAACTTTTTACCGCCAGTTCGCCTCTAGTCAGTAGCCAGTACAGTGCTTTTGTACTCAATGAATATTCCCTTCTAGGAAGTTATTGGACTAGACCTAGTACGTACATTATATATACATGTTTTTGTTGTTTATATAACTTTATTGAACCACTATATAGTGCTCTGCACAAAAATGTTACTTAATAAAATAAAAATTAAAAAAAGAGCCTTATTCTTTATTTATAGCTTTTATTATAGCCTTTAGCTTATTTTTTAATAATATTTTGACAACTCGCGGTTTTTTGCAAGGCTTTTTGGGTGTGATTCAGTTCGCCTCCTCATAGTGCACCCTGGGTAGCGCTAAACGGACTGCAAATAGGTACAGGTAGAGGCACGGAGTTTGTACATTCCCAGTTCGAGGGGGGCACGGGGTTTGTCCTTTCCCCTCTTTTTGGATGAGTAGATCTTTTTCTTTGATTTTTCAAAGTTTCGAATGTTTATGACATCACGCGCCCCTGCCGCCTGGGCGGGACCCCCCCAGCCCACTGTGACGTCATGAACATTCGAAACTTGAAATAATCATAGAAAAAGGTCTTCTCAGGCTAGAAGGTCGCGGTTGGTGTCAACATTCTCAGAATGAGGTCTAGTTTAGATTAAAAATAACAATAAACCGTTTTTTCGACCCAGGTGAACTCCCCATCTGCGGAAAGTCTAATTCATTTTGCGAAAAGTCTAATTCAATTTGCAGAAAGTTTAATTAAATTCGCGAAAGGTTTAATTCAAAGTGCGAATGCTATAAATGCTAGTGGATGGAACTCCAGAGTACGTGTTCTGCTGCTTTAGAGTAATTGCCAGTGTGCAGCTCTTTTGTTATCCCCCCTCATTTCTGTAGTAAATCTCTCTGAGTAATGAAGCTCCTATAAACCCTAGCTGGAGTTCCGGGCCAAAGGAATAAAAATCAGATTTCTTTTTTGGCATGGCGTCGCCTCCTTCAATGCTGTCAACTCTCTAATGGCCAGGAACTCAAATAAAAGTCAACTAATTCGTGATCCATTAAAAAACATGTGTTCCAAAATTAAAATTTTCACTGTGCTCTGATGAACGCAATGTTTTCGAAAAAACGATTCTACATGTCTATGTTGTTCTTTTTGAGGGAGCACACTGCCCAACTTGATAGACGTTCATAACGCATTTAACAAATAGTTTCTATATTACAGGATCCCGTTATCTGTGCTTTGTGGTCTCCCAGTCACTGCTCGGTGATTCTCACGTTGAATAGAAGAACGATTTGCATTTGGGATATCAGAAGAAGCGATTTGGATCCCATGACTATCGTTATGGCAGGAGAAGACACGTACTTTACGACCGCAACGTTCAATGATTCTGGAACGGTAAGCTTATCCGTGAAAAATTGCCACAGAGATCAAAAAATGCAAATTAATAACTTAATTGCATCAAATAGGTAATAGACAGTAAATTGAGAGAGTTAAATTAATAGAGTAATTAATAGAGAGTAAATCATTAGAGAGTATCTATATTAGAGAGTATATGGGCACTTTCATGTAATGAACAACGCCTCATGATGTAGGTACCTACGTGATAGTATTATTGAGCATTGCCGCTGATAAATTCCACAATTCCATTAGTAGGAACTGGTTGTCTTCAGCCATCATGACTCTTGTGCATTTCCTTTAAACCACCCTAAGAGTTAAAATCTTGCTCGTCAGGCTCTAAAACACTAAATCCGAGAAAATATTTTGATTTTTGAGGACTATTTGAGGATTTTTGAAAAAGCAAAACTTAACACTGTTATCTACTTATTAGGTTATGCCTGCCTGTTTGTGTCTTTCAGGTGGTTTTCATTGGTTCAACCGACGGAACAGTCACAGCTTACAATTTACACGAAATGCCTCACCCACCTTATCTTCCTGTAAGTGGATTATTCTCTCAATAATTATTTCTTTAAAAAAAATCGGTCTCCCACTCTCTCCTTAGCACATCAGTTACGTATTGTAGTATAGTAACATTTATTCATTATACAGGGTGTTACACTATAAAAAGTCAATCCGAAGAATTTCGATTCTACAACTAATTTTCGTTTAACCCCTTGTTTATCCAAGTTTTTTTACAATTTTAAGATCTTTTTCGTTCTTTGACCTTATGTCACTAAAACGTCCGTAACTCCCTTTGGATACAGTAAAAAATTGAAACTAACGAAAACGTTGGAAAGAGCGTTAAATTTCCCATCTTTCTGTTACGGAGTTGAAAATTGTCAAGTACATAATAAGAGGAAAAAATTGGCCTGAAGAGTAAAATTTGTCAAATCTTTTAAATTTGAGGTTTTTTCAATCGTTTGAAAGAACTAGTAATCATACTGGATTGTTTCCCACTGTAACCCCAAAAGTTGACCGAAAAGCTTAGCATTCCAACGGTATGGTCAGAATCGTTTCCAATATTTTTATTAGTAGAGAAAACCGCGCTTGAATGCGAAAAAATATGATTTTTTGGAAACGAAATCGATGGTTAGGCAGAGGAGCGGCGGCGGAGGAGACCCCCCCCCCCAATCCTCCCGTCAAACCGTCGATTTCGTTGAAAAAAATCACGTTTTTTCGCATTCAAGCGCGGTTTTCTTCACGAATAAAAATATTGGAAACGATTCTGACCATACCGTTGGAATGCTGAGCTTTTTGGTCAACTTTTGGGGTTACAGTGGGAAACAATCCAGTATGATTACTAGTTCTTTCAAACGATTGAAAAAAACCTCAAATTTAGAAGATTTGACAAATTTTACTCTTTAGACCAATTTTTCCCTCTTATTTTATCTTGAAAATGTTTAACTTTGTAACAGAAAGATGGGAAATTTGATGCTTTTTCCAACGGTATAGTTAGTTTTAATTTTTTACTGTATTCTAAGGGGGTTACGGACGTTTTAGTGACATAAGGTCAAAAAATCTTAAAATTGTAAAAAACTTGGAAAAACAAGGGGTTAAACGAAAATTGCTAAGAGGCATTTTCGATCGGAAATTAGTTGTAGAATCTAAATTTTTCGGGTTGACGTTCTTATAGTGTTACACCCTGTATATGTATAACCTCATGTAGTAATTATTATATGATGGGTTTATGGGAGAGTATTCGTATTTTTGGCGAAATAGGTACCGGTTGAGAATCTTAAGAAATTAACATTGGCTAGTGATTGAATTCACTCAAATCTACTCTAAAGAAGGAGTCAGGAGAGAAAAAAGAAGTTCGGTATTCTACCAATCACCTCTGTGATAGGATAATTCGTGGGGAGGTCTTTCAGAAAGCTCTTCAAGGGTAGGTGGTCGAACGAGTCAGTCGGGTGGAACCATTTGTCGCCCAAGGTAGAGGTAAGGAAAGTAACAGTTCACTTCGTTTTGGTGGAACCGAACAGTGATTGAAGTTGGTATACCAACATCCTATACATAGGATGAAGAGAAAACTTATAGTTTGCGCAAGAATGAAGACCCATCTGGTAATTGCCTATTCGTGGTATTTGGAATTCAACTGTTTATGTTTTGTTGCAGAAATTCCATATGCTATCCGCTTTTAAGAAGATTCTATGGAGGAACAAGACACTGTACGAAGAGGTCAATTTCATTTTGAGTCGATAACAAAATGATATGTTCAAGAATCAAAAACTTGTAGCATGAATGCGTATGATTTAAACATGTCTTTTAAGTGGCTGTCACACATAGAATTCTTGTGTTCCCGTTTCTACTTAGTATATTATAATATTTCCTTCAAAACACGTCAATATTCATTCTACATCAGTCCTTGCGTACCTACCCTGCGAGTTTCACCGAAGTTTGGAGACCAGGCTACAATAATAATTATTTCTCTATTGATAGGAGATCATCTCTTAACGTTGCCAATTCTTTACACCTGCAGCCTTCTACGGAAGCCCACCATGAGTCTTTACAACCTGAAGCACTTCAGTTTCCATCTCGAAACACAAAGTTTTTACATTTAAAGGTGATTTGCTCTCATAAATCATTATTTGATCGCTTTGAACCTTAGAATCGTTGGAAAGATGGGATTATTGTCTCGTAGACTCAGTTTTTGCATGAATTATTCGTCAACATTTTTCGTCGTTTTTGACATTTTCATGTCTTTGCTTTGGCACATAAACTGAAAAACGCTGCAAATCATTGCTCAAAGGTTTACTATTTTCTGTATAGATCACCCTTCTGTATAGATCACTGATTCTCCATCAATAGCACCTACCACCATCTGTATTCTCCCTTGACCTTCCCTCTCAAATTTCAGTTTCCTGCGTTCAATAGGATTGAAAATGACTTCGGAGCTCACTCAGCTGATCAGTGATCTGAGGAGTGAAGAAGATCTCATCGAATGCTGGAGACGCCTGGAAGAGCACTTCCATTCAATAGGAGTGAAAATGGCTTCGGAGCTCACTCAGCTGATCAGTGATCTGAGGAGTGAAGAAGATCTCCTCGAATGCTGGAGACGCCTGGAAGAGCACTTCCATTCAATAGGATTGAAAATGGCTTTGGAGCTCACTCAGCTGATCAGTGATCTGAGGAGTGAAGAAGATCTCCTCGAATGCTGGAGACGCCTGGAAGAGCAATTTCATTCAATAGGATTGAAAATGGCTTCGGAGCTCACTCAGCTGATCAGTGATCTGAAGAATGAAGAAGCTTTCGAGCAATGATTTGCAGCGTTTTTTACCCACCAACATTTTTTTTACCTACCAACTTTTTTTTACCTACCAACTTTTTTTTATCTACCAGCTAGGTACTACCTACCACACCATACTGGCTTCACACCTTCACAATCAAGTTTATTAGAAAGAACTAAACGCTTCACACTCGATTGGAAAAATAGAAAGCTTCATATTGAAATTTGATTACTGGTTACGCAGAAGGCAAAACTGTATACAAATCGAAGAAATGAACAGCGATCGCATTTTAGTCCGATAAAATTTGAATGGAGATTAGACCTCTTTTGCGATTCACACTCATGATTCTGTTTTATCGAAGGAAAACCTTCAAGTACTTGTAGGGACCGAACGGTTTGTCCTACAGAGCTCCGGGTGGTCTCAAAAATTTTTTAAAATTCAATACTATTTTAAATTGGTGAAAAAACGATACCTTTATTTCGAGAGTTTTCGAGCTAGGGCACTCTTGAAAATTTCAACCCTTAATTTTCACCCCTTAGAAGTGAGCTACATCAACCAAAAGCTTCGCGGCACAACTAGACCCCAAATGGAGCCCATATACCAAATTTGAACCAAATCGGTCCAGTGTTGCTAAGAAAAGTGCCGCGGACGGCGGACGGGGGACAGCGGACGGCGGACGGGGGACGGCGGACGGCGGACGGGGGACGGCGGACGGACATTGCAAATTTGGATTCTACGCACCTTGAAACGTAAAGTGACAAAGTTGAGGGGGGGTTATAAAAATTTTTTTCGATACGATCACATAGGCTTATTATTAGAAATAATAAACCAAAATCGTCACTAAAACCAAGCAAGTCTTGCTCACGCGACCAATAAATAAAATAGACACTGTGTTGCGTAGAGAACAATCAACTGTTTTCTTATTTTGATGCTTGGGTACATGAACTAACAACCTTACTTCACTACCTTGTTGTGTAGTGGTTGACATGAAAATGTCCCAATGTGTTGCAGACTCGTATGCAAGCATTTCGATTTTGCTTTTTCATTATTCTTTCTAAATACCAGGATGGATCACAGGGCTCAAAGTTGCAGATTTTTTGTTTTTGTTCATTATTTTCAGACCACGCTGAACTATATAAACTGACAAATTCGTTGCTACGTACCTTGAGAATGAATGTAAGTACGAACTGGAGCTCTCCATCAAACTCCTTTCGTCCTCTTCAGTCTTCGATTTGATTTCCTGACGTCCAAGGGTGAGGCTCAGTACCGATTTCTCGTGGTGCTAGGAATAACTCACTACCGACCCAATCACCATCAGAAACCAGTGCTTGGCCATCCCCCGTCGGCGAGTCTCTTCTCATCTTCTTCATCTCGTCTGCCTTAAATGAACGCCATTTGTCCCATTTATAAAAATTATCGAATATACAGGGTGTAACATTATAAGAACGTCAACACGAAGAATTTCGATTCTACAACTAATTTCCGATCAAAATGCCTCCTAGCAATTTTCGTTTAACCCCTTGTTTTTCCAAGTTTTTTTTTCAACTTTAAGATCTTTTTCGTTTTTTGACCTTATGTTACTTAAACGACCGTAACTCCCTTTGGATACACTAAAAATTAAAACTAATTACACCGTTGGAAAGAGCGTTAAATTTCCTATCTTTCTGATGGAGAACCAACGTTTTTTAAATAGGCAAAACGGGTGAAAAATGAACTTAAAGAGGGAAAATTGTCAAATCTTGAAAATTTCAACTTTTTTCAACCGCTCAAAAGCCCCTGCTTTCCAGCGTGTAAATGCTTGCCAGTAAGCCTAAAAGTTGCACCAAAAGCTCGCGTTGTTCTCCAGGGTTTCGGGAGGCCCCGCTTTCTCCCGCGCCTCCCGCCTCCCTCTCCCTTAATCGCCTTAGCCGCAGCGCCGATTCCGTTGAAAAAATTCACGTTCTCCCGCATTCAAACACAAATTTCTGTAATAAATCCTACTTTAAAAATGAAAATTACTAAACCGTTGAAAAGGCGAGCTTTTGGTGCAACTTTTAGGCTTACAGGCAAGCATTTACACGCCGGAAAGCAGGGACTATTGAGCGGTTGAAAAAAAGTTGAGATTTTCAAGATTTGACAATTTTTCCTCTTCAAGTTCATTTTTCACCCGTTTTGACTGTTTGAAAAAAGTTGTTCTCCATCAGGGAGATAGGAAATTTAAGGCATTGTTAAGAGAGATTTTTTAAGAGGCATTTTCGATTGGAAATTAGTTGTAGAATTGAAATTCTTCGGGTTGACGTTCTTATAGTGTTACACCCTGTAGAGAAGATACTGGCTCTGGATGACTAGGAATGTAAACAGCTCAGTGCCTGTATTAGTAGGTATAATACCTAATTATATATACCTAGGAACCTAATTCCCAAAATTTACTTGATCCTTCTCAACGTACACTCACGGAGCCGCTATTGAGGAAAACCCTTACAATTTTTACAATTCATTTTTATAAAGAAATCACAAACACTATTCAACACTGATTCAGAATTTCTACTTTGTTTGGGTTTTTAGTATTTTCCACACACTATTGTATTGTATTTTTAAAAATAATTTTTAAAAACGTGACTTTCTTTCAAAATTAGGCATTTATTCAAGAGTCGCGTACGGCGGCAAGAAGGGAAATGTTCTATTCGATTTATGGATTCTACATGCCTTAAAGCGTAAACCATTCAATTTTGAGGGGGCGGGTGGGTGGGGAGGGGTTATAATTCTTGTTTTTCGCTCTACTGCAAAAGTTCATTAGGTTTTGAAAATAATAAACCAAAATGAAGATGCTGATGTACCAATAATCTGTTCCAGTTGAAGTTTTGAGGGTAATCAAGAAAAATCTAGTTCTAGTCGCTTCAAATCGTGCTTCTTCGTTCTTCGTATCTAATGAAATGGGAAATAGTCCACCGTAGGAAATTTCCAATTGCTTTCTTCGTTTTTTTGGGTGGTCGCCTCATCTCATCACTTGTGTCGACGGAAGTTGGCCTGCATAGTCTTGTAGTGTCCATGATTTATTGAGAAAAAAAACGTTAAAAAACCTATTAATAAGAGAATATTCAAACGCTTATATTAGAACAGAACAACAAATAGCCCAAGCAAATTAGTGATCTGGCCACCTAAAGATTTCTAGACATCTGGAAATCGTTTTAAACCCTTTTGGGGGTCTTGAATGACGGTTTAATAATGGTTTGCCTAATTTATACTGCAAATACTGTAAAACGCTGCAAATGATTACACACTGGTTTATTATTTTTCTATATTGATCACTCGTCTGCAAAGCCACCAACCATCCAACATGAAGAAAAACATCGATCGCATTTCGGTCAGCTAAAATTTGAACGGAGATTGGACCTCTTTCGCGATTCACACTCGTGTTTCTGATTTATCGTACGTAAAACCCTTAAATTCTCGTAGGGAGCGAACGGTTTGTCCTACAGAGCTCCGCATGGTCTCAAAAAATTCTAAAAATTCTATAGAATCTTAAATTGAAGGAAAAAAATACCTTTATATCGAAATTTTTTGAGTTAGAGCGTTTTCAAAATTTCAAAATTCATTTTGGAACCCTTAAAAGTGACCTACATCAACCAAAATCTTCGGGGCACAACTAGACTCCAAATGGAGCCTACATACCAAATTTCATCAAAATCGGTCGATGCTAAGTGGGGAAAGTGCCGCGTACGGCGGACGGACGGCCAAATTTTTATTCGATTTTTGGATTCTACGTACCTTGAAACGTAAACCATCAAATTTTGAGGGGGTGTTAAAAAAAAAATTTTCTTGGTAGATTCCAAAGGTTCATTATTGAAAATAATAAACCAAAATTGCGAAAATTTCGCGGTTTTTAGGCTCTCAACTCTGAAGCACAACCTAGAAACGGTCACAAACTCAGATACCCGTTTCGACCCCTGAAGTTTGGTCGTATCTTTCTCGGACACCCTGTATAGTAACGAAAGTTGCTCGGTTTTGCAACTATTTATTTTCTCTATTGAAAAACTGTTTTCCGTTTCTTGTCAAACCGGTTTTTGAACCAGTTTCCGTTTCTGTACCCGTCCCTTGTCCCTGATATTCTACGCGAGGAAGCCACTCTTGACAGACGGGATTTCCCTTGTCACCTCGCGGTGTCTTTTAACGAGCAGCTATTTCGCAATTCAATGATCCCAAAACAGTTCGCAGCTCTTCCAATGATAAAATAATAAAACTTCCAATTAAAGAATAATATAATCGTGATCGTCACTGGGAAGAATAGACAGCAGTGAGAACCCTCGTGGAATTATTGCCCGTTTAGGACTCAATGGGTCTATAACTCATACGAGAAACACGAGTACCTACATTAAAATGCATGCAAACTTCAAATATCAAAGTTTCAAATATCATTCGTTTAGTTCGACACTTTCGTAACCCGATAAGCAGTCAAGTTTCGATTTAGTTACCTCGTCAATTAAAAAGTCAATAAAATCGCGGTTTTGCTTCCGAGTCTGCCAAGGTAGCGGAAGTATTGTTTTAACTTTTCAAGGTTAAAAAAAAGTTTTCCAAAATCAAAATTTCCACTCGCGTTTCAAGTTTTAGACCTTCTTGAACAATTTTGGTTCCGTGTCTGTCTGTGTGTCTGCTTGAAATTTCGGCCCGCAAATCGTAAAGAGAAAAACTATACGAAATTATTGTCCGATTTCGATGAAAATTTAGGGATTGCGGGGTTTGGCGTGTAGAAAATTATCGACCTCAAATCAATAGTAGCCTCTGTGCATGCGCATAAGGTATATACACGCATAGTATATAGCTCTTGTGACAGCCAAAACTCCTACATTTGGTTACCTAAATTCGATGAAATTTTCAGGATTTGTGTGGGTTGGCTTGTAGATGGTGCCCTATGAGGGTAGTGCAAGGTACTTATAGATTGATGTTTTGAGATTATCTCCTATGACGAATCATCTGTACAATAGAGTTATGGATATGAGGTCGCTACGTGCCTCACTCACATCTTTTTTTTATTGAAACAATCCAAAGTTTTCATGTACGTGAATAGTATTTATCATTACTATTTTTATTTACATATCCTGGTGGGTTCTTTAATTTTTTGGTTCGACATCAGGGTCATAGCCAGGATACGGGGATTGGAAAGAAGTTTTTTATCATGGTTTTGGTTTATTATTTTCAATAATAAGCCTTTGGAATCGAGCAAGAAAACAATTTTGGTTTATTATTTTCAATAATGAACCTTTGGAATCGACCAAGAAAAAAAAAATTTTAACACCCCCTCAAAATTTTATGGTTTACGTTTCAAGGTATGTAGAATCCAAAAATCGAATAAAAATTTGGCCGTCCGTCCGCCGTACGCGGCACTTTTGCCCCTTAGCATTGACCGATTTTGATGAAATTTGGTATGTAGGCTCCATTTGGGGCCTAGCTGTGCCCCGAAGATTTTGGTTGATGTAGGTCACTTCTAAGGGTTCCAAAATTAATTTTGAAATTTTGAAAACGCCCCAACTCAAAAATTTTGATATAAAGGTATTGTTTTTCCTTTAATTTAAGATTCTGTAGAATTTTTAGAATTTTTTAAGACCACGCGGAGCTCTGTAGGTCAAACCGTTCGCTCACTACGAGAATTTAAAGTTTGGACGTACGATAAATCAGAAACACGAGTGTGAATCGCAAAAGTGGCCTAATCGCCTTTCAAGTGTTAGCCGACCGAAATGCGATCAATGGTTTTCTTTATGTTTGATGGTTGGTGGCTTTGCAGACGAGTGATCTATATAAAAATAATAAACCATTGTGTAATAATTTGCAGCGTTTTTAACCGTAGGTACTTACTACCTACTAGGGCATTTTTTTAAATTTCAACCTTCGTTTCCATTTGGTTGGTAGTTGGGGTAAAAATTTTCAAAAATGCCCTAGTAGGTAGTAGGTACCTACGGTTGGTAGGGAGGGATCTATACAGAAGGGTGATCTATACAGAAAATAATAAACCTTTGGGCAATGATTTGCCGCGTTTTTAAGTCTTATTAGAAACATTTTCATCATGTTCAATTAGAAGATTTGCTGATTAAACTCAAATTGGACATGGTATCACTAGCGTCAAAAAAGACATCTCACGAACTCCACAGATGTCCCAGAGTGTCACCGGAGTAACCAAAATTAAATTGAAATTTTAAATTTAATGGACAGCAGAATTTTTTGTAGGCTACTAGAAGTCTCAAAATAAAATTATGACAAAAATTTCAAAAGAAATCAATGAGAAAAAATTTCAAAATTTTCGTCATAATATAATTTTTTGATTTTTAATAGCTTACAAAAAAATTTAGCTCTGTCCATTAATTTTTTTAATTGCAATTTAAATCTAGTTAATGAGGTGACACCTTGGGACAGCTGTGGAATTCCCAAGTTGTTTTCGGTGACACTAGTGACACCATGGTCTAATTAAGGTTAATTAAACCTTTTATCATATGAATCAGACCTTTTGCCAAAATAGTTATGCTTTTGTCAAAATAATTCAACTTTTTTTCAAAAAATTGAACGTTTCCCAATACAATGAAACCCTCAGCAAAGAGGAGATGTAATGGAAATAACTTTGAGCCATAGCTCATGAAGTGGTCACTACTGGTGAGCTATTCCTCTCACTCAATATCGTTTGACCACCGTTTCCTCAGCCGTTTGCTTTCCTCCCGTTTCGCGCTGCTTTATTATAATTTAAAGTTTTCTGTAGTTCCTAATTAATGATACAACTTTTTCGCAATTAGTTCGCATACAATTCCACATTTTCTCACTAGACGTTTAATTGTTTTGGGAAAAGGTGTAATTAATTCAGAAAACAATTTAACTTTATTTTGAAGAGGTTTCATTATTTTGGGAAAAGAGAAAATTATGTATGACTCATATGGTAGGTTTAATTAAACCTGATTGGACCATGGTATCACTAGTGTCACCGAAACCATCCCTGGAACTCTACAGTTGTCCCAAGGTGTCACCGGAGTAACCAAAATTAAATTGCAACTTTAAATTTAATGGACAGCATAATTTCCCAAAGTCCCAAAGAAGAGTTATGACTAGAATCTCCAATAAAAAATCGATGAAAACAAAATTTCAAAATTTTGTCATGACATAATTTTTTTACTTAATTTTTTTTTTAAATAGGTACCTAGTTGGAAAAATTCAGCTTTGCCCAATAGTTTTTAAATTGCAATTTAAATTTAGTTAGTCCGGGGATACTTTGGGATAGCTGTGGAATTCCTAAGATGTGCTTGGTGACACTAGTGACACCATGGTCCAATTAGGGTTAAATCCGCAAATCTCATAAAAACTGGCTTAGATCATCAATGTAGTTGATATCAAGATTTTGGTTTCAAAACTGGTAGGATCTAAAAGTTTTCCTTCAAATTTTATCCAGTAAAAAGTGTTTTAGGTCGAATTTTGATTTTATAAACGTGTCGTCTGATCCATGATTCAGAAACATGTCCAATTTGGATCAAAATTCTATCTCTAAACATTTCTCAAAAACAATGCAAAATGGACCCGGTTGTGTTTTGGAGATAACTTTCTGGCTAGATAGATGTAATTTCGATGATAAGCTCGCTTTACTACTCAGCGCCTCAAACTGAAGAGTTCAATGCCTTCATTACAGTATGAGAAACAATAGTTGCCATGAGAATTCTGTTGATTATTCGTTGGAGGAGCTCGATTGCTGCAAGATATTTTGAGTTGAGGATGTTGAGCAGTGAAGCATTCACTCTGTAGCCTATCTTGAGAAATTTAAAGTATTTTTTTGCGAATTCAAATGCGAAAAAAATATTCATAACTGGGAGCACAAACTCGCGACACGACACGTACGTTTCGAGATGAGAAACTGAAAAAAAAGTGAAGTTCTCTGAGAAGAGCAGAAGGATGTGGAGGAAGTAGGGAGAGGGGAGCCCTTCGGAACTGCGACCCTTCATCTTCCCTTTCCTATTCCTACCCCGTGGAGCCTTTCTTGTATCCCCCTTTCCAACCCTTAACCCCCTCCCATCCCTTGTTCAAAACCCCCTACCCTTCGCCCTTTTTTTTCATTTTTTTACCGAGTGTGAGACAACCCTTTAAGGGTCTCTCCAAGTTGCATCCCCCTCCCATCGCGACAATTCCTCTTGGCACGCCATAGTCACCTGGAGTGGTTGCAGCGCTACCGATATGACACGCTTCCACGTAAAGAATATACTTGACTAACTAACCGCCGCCAAACTAAACCACCTACAAAACCACGTGATAACAACTAGTAGAGATATTTATCACGAAATCAGAAGAACTTTGAAAGCCGAAATTTGGGACTAGGCAGAAAGATCAAAAAGATATTCTGATCTGTTAACATGGAGGCTCAGAACAGCATACTGAACTGGGGTGAGGACTTTTCCTTGTAATTCCTACTTCCACGGTTGTTAAGGACAGCCTATCCACCTTTTAGCGGCTGAAAAGAACGGAAGAGAGAGGAGGCTCACAGCTCTATGTTCAATCAGATTACTGTCGTTCAAAAGACACTGCAGCTGACTACTTATGCTTTATCGACAGCTTTCCTCCTTCAGTTTCTTCCTTAAGCCCTCCTCTACGTCAACCGTCCATCTTTTCCTACTCCTCCCTCTTCATTTCCTTCCTACAAGTTTGCAATTGAACACCTTCACTTTTCCAACATATGACCAGTAAGTTAGTGATGTTCAATCGCATCTTGACTCAGTTTCACTAAAAAATGGTGGAAGTGCCAAATTTATCCCAAGCCAACTTATCTCATCTCCTAACCGCTCCTATTGAGTGCCCATTGGTTTTTAATGCAACGAATATTGAGCGGACCTGGAGGGAGAAAAGGGAGAAATATGATGGTCTGAGCGTAAAGGAGTGGAACATCCAGATAGCTGTTTTAACCTAGTTCTGGCGTGACATGTGGTGTACCACGGAGTTACGTGATATTGGAATCTCTTCTGGAATACTCCGTGGCGTCACCACCCGCGTCTTACTCAGCACTTACCTGAATTGGTGGTCTTCCCTTATATCCCCCAACCTCAGGACTGGCGTCGGGTAACAGGGGCGTCCTCCCTCTTCTCGGAAGGTTAAACCCTAACTTTCCTCAAGGCTAGACCCAAACTCCTCTCAAGTGGGCCTCAGCTACCCTGGATGGTCTCAATCCCCAACTGCTCTCAGTAGACCTCCTTCGGCAGATCCCTAACTCCTCCTCTGAGGGTTAAACCCTGACTTCCCTCAGGGCTAGAGCCTAACTAGTCTCAAGTTGGCTAAATACCAACTTCTCTCAGTGGGCTTGGCCCTAACTCCTCTTGGTGGGCTAAAACCTACCTAGAGCTAGCCCCCCAACTTCTCTCTTTAAGCTAGACCTACAATTTATCTTAGTGAGCTGGGCTCCAACAACCCTCAGTGTTCAGGACTTTCTACTTCTTCTATAGGCTAGGCCCCCATAGCACCTATCGGTTGCCTAAGCAAAAACGCTCCAAATTATTACACAATGGTTTATTATTTTTCTATATAGATCACTCGTCTACAAAATCACCAACCATCCAATATGAAGAAAAAAAAAATTAAAAAAAAGAATCAAAATCACCAACTATAGTTGGTCGATAGCTATCGATCGCATTTCGATCAGCTCTAATTTGAATGGAGAACAGGTCTCTTTTGCGATTCACACTCGTGTTTTGATTTATATATATATATATAATCCATTTATGGAGCCTACATACCAAATTTCATCAAAATCGGTCAATGCTAAGTGGCAAAAGTGCCGCGTACGGCGTACGGCGGACGGACGGCCAAATTTTTATTCGATTTTTGGATTCTACGTACTTTGAAACGTAAACCATCAAATTTTGAGGGGGTGTTAAAAATTTTTTTTTCTTGGTCGATTCCAAAGGTTCATTATTGAAAATAATAAACCAAAACTACCCTCGAAGGGCTCAACCCCAACTCCTCTCCAAGGGAGCTATCCTTAGGTATCCTTGTAGGCTGGACCCCACTTCTCTCGGTAAGCAGAACTCCTACTCCTCCAAAGGCTAAACCCCCAACTTCCTTTACAGGGCTAGACCCTGCTCTCAGTAGGGTAGACCTCCTTAGAGCTATCCTCGTTAAACAGATCCCTAACTCCTCCTCTGAGGGTTAAACTCTGACTTCCCTCAGGGCTAGAGCTTAACTGGTCTACAGTTGGCTAAATACCTAAAGACCCCACTCATTTCACGAACAATTTGTATCCGTTTTACTAAAAACTTCCATTAAACGGATGCAAGTTTAAATCTTTCCAGTTTGCTATGTCAAATTAATTACTCAGAAAAGAGTTATGCATCATAAAATAATAGGTAGGTACCTACTAGAAGTTGTGGAACAGGAGGCGCCTAAATGAGAGCAAAAAAAGACTCAAAGTCCTATGGAGGAATTGAGCTCCGTTGACATTGTTTGTTCTTCACCCTTCATCGTTACGTTCAGAGACCCCCAAGAACTGAAGGACCTTTTGGAGGGTTTCGGTTCCCTTCTTTGTTTGACGACTCTTCAGGCCCCCGCCTGTACGAACCAATAATCTGCGCGCCACTTCCGCCCGCTTTGCTCTCACAAAAGATCGCGGCGCTGTTGAAAAAAAAAAGAGAAAAAAAGGAGCACGACGGATATTTTCCAGTGATCGAGAAGAGAAGGGAGTGGCAGCAGAACAGCGAAGTCTTAAAACAATGGGCGCGGAATGTCATCAAGATGAATAGAAGGGCTGACGGAATATCCCATGACGCACCACACCCTTATGTCCCTTCAGATCGCTGGCAGACGAGGCCCTGAGCTTCACCCTCGGTCGATCCTTGTAATCAGGCGAACCGTGCGCGTGTTAATGAAGCTTCTCAGCGTTGAACAAAAAAGATGCCAAGATGGGTGGGCAGTACAGCTTCCTCTCCTCAGTTAGCTGTCACATCATGAAACCCTCAGTTTTTGGGAACTTTCGAAGAAACTGAAGCTATTGCAATAGCCACAAAACAAAGAAGAATGGTTCAAAATTATGAAAGTCTCTATTTAAATCCATTTTTAGAATACTCTAACACAATATCTGAAGTATATGGCCCTTTTAGCTAATGTACCGTTTAATGATTTACAAAAAATCAGAAAAATCAACAATTATTCTATGAATCTAGGGAGACAAGTGGAGTATTTTAAACTTTGAAAATTCACGCGTTTGGTCAGGGTAGTGTCGAAACATTTTTAAGAAACATCGCTATGTAGAATCATCTAATGAAAAAACGCTGCAAATTATTACACAATGGATTATAATTTTGGCTTATTATTTTCAACTAGCTGAAAAGCCTGCTAAAAGCAGGCAAAAAATTGTAGATATGTAAAAAAAAAAATTGATGTCGCGGCCTGGAATCGAACCCGGGACCCCCACGTTCGGGCGACATACGTACGTACGTACGGTTGGCGTTTTATGTATAACCTTCGGAATCAACCAAGAAAAAATTTGTTGGTATGTATAATCCAAAAATCGAATAAAAACGCTGCACATTATTACACAAAGGTTTATTATTTTTGACATTTTATGTCTTTACTATGGCACATAAATGAAAATCGTCACGCGGGGATCGTTCTACATAGATCTCTCGTCTGCAAAGAACACGGATTTGCTACTGTTACCACCAAACAACTTTTAAAAAAACATCGATCGCATTTCGGTCAGCTAAAATTTGAACGGAAATTAGGCCTCTTTTGCGATTCACACTCGTGTTTCTGATTTATTGTAAGTCCGACCCTTAAGATCTCGTAGGGAGCGATCGGTTTGTCCTACAGGGCTCCGCGTAGTCTCTCAAAATTCAATACTATCTTAAATTTATGAAAATCAGAAACACGAGCGTGAATCGCAAAAGAGGCCTAATCTCCGTTCAAATTTTAGCTGACCGAAATGCGATCAATGTTTTCCTTCATGTTGGTTGGTGGTAACAATGGCAAAGCCGTGTTCTTTGCAGACGAGTGATCTATACAGGGTGTCTCAAAAGTTGTTCACCCCCTTGCTAAAATCGTCCAGATAGTGGTAATAAAAAAAAATTTTTTGAATCTTCATGATTTTTCCCAAGGATCTCAAATATGACCATATTGCGCATTGCGCAAATCGTGCGCAACGCATACCAACTTCGTTATTTAAAACGAGACCCCCCATTTTTATTGCAGATTTGGATTCTACGCAAAATTTCATGAATTTTAGACCCTTCACTTGATTTTTTTGGTTGCGCGCAACCCGTCCCATTAGCGCGCAAAGTCGCCCAACTACCAAATTGCGCAAAATATGGATTCACGTAAACCCTAAGTGTGGCACATGTTTTTTCATTATTTTCGGACGCTGAATCACGTGGTGGTATCCATTTTAGAATTTGATTGGAATTTTCGAAATGGCGGTCGAAAATTCGGTTGTTTTAGCGATAAATCGCTCTTTTTCGGCAACAATGGCAAAGCCGTGTTCTTTGCAGACGAGTGATCTATATAGAAAAATAATAAACCTTTGTGTAATAATTTTCAGCGTTTTCTGTAAGGATCACTCGCCTGCAAAGAACACAGCTTTGCCATTGTTGCCAAAAAAAGAGCGATTTATCGCTAAAAACAACCGAATTTTCGACCGCCATTTCGAAAACTCCACCAAGCTAACGAAAAGCTACCAACCGTATTTACGCTTCACAATCAAGTTTAATTTGAAGAAATGAAGAGTTCTAGGTGCCTTCTTTAGGAAATTGGATTGCTGGTGGCTGAGGACGCATAACTGAATACAAATGGACAACGATCGCATTTTGATCAGATACAATTTGCGATTCACACTTGTGTTTCTGATTCAACCCAGAAGTCCTTATGGGGAGCTCTTGTCCTACAGAGCTCTGGTTGGTCTCATTCAATTCTAAAAATTCAATACTATTTTAAATTTGCGAAAAAATAATACCTTTATTTCAAAAGTTTTTGAGCTAGGGCGTTTTCAAAATTTCACCCCTTATTTTTCAACCCTAGAAGTGACTGACATCAACCAAAAGCTTCGGGGCACAACTAGACCCCAAAATTTGGAGCCCATGTACCAAATTTCATCAAAATCGGTCCATGACAACTAAGGAAACTAAGGAAAGGACGGATTTTTGTTAATTCGATTTTTGGATTCTCCGTATATTGAAACGTAAACCAACAAATTTTGAGAGGGTGGTTAAACGATGAGGGTGGTTTTCTTGGGCGATTCCAAAGGTTCATTTATTGAAAACAATTCACCAAAACAACACCTGTTAACGAAAGTTTTTGAGATAGGGCCTTTTTGAAAATGTTTTCCTCTACTTTTCACCTCTTCGACTTGATTAACAATAACCAAAAGCTTCTGGGCACAACTAAACCCCAAATGGAGCCCATATACCAAATGTCATCAAAATCTGTCCTGGTCAAAGTACTCCGTGCGGCGGAAGAACGGAAAAATTGTTACCTATTCGATTTTTGGATTCTAAGAACCCTGAGGGGCCCCCACCAAATTTTGAGGGCAGTAACAATTTTTTCTTGATCGATTCCAAAGGTTTTATTATTGAGAATCCAAAATGGAAATTTTCAATATTACTCCAATTTTTGTGTTTGAACCGATTTTGGTCAATTAGTTTTAGCAATGAACATTTAGAGTCGAACAAGAAAAAAATGGTTAGCCCCCTCAAAATTTGTTGGTTTATGTTTTCACTTTTGATGGGTCTAGTTGTGTCCAGAAGCTTTTGGTTGATGTCAGTCAGGGGGTGAAAAATAAGGGCTGAAGTTTTGAAAACGACTTTTTGAAAAGCAAAAACTCTCGATATAAAGCTTTTGTTTATTCACCAATTTAAAATATATTGAATTTTTAGAATCGAATGAGACCACCCAGAGCTCTGTAAGACAAACCGTTCACTCCCTATGAGACTTGTCAAAAACACGAGTGTGGATTGCAAGAGTCCTAATCTCCTTTCAAATTTTATCCAACCAAAGTTTGGTATTCAGTTTTGCGTCCAGTAGTCAAATTCCCTAATGAAGGCACCCATAAATCTTCATTTCTTCCAGATAAACTGATAGTTGAGCGAAAATATGGTTGGTAGGTACAGCGATGGTAAATGATAAACCTTCAAGTAATAATTTTCTGCGTTCTTTTACAGCTGTAGGCACATTTTGGTTTATTATTTTCAATAATGAACCTTTGGAATCGACCACGAAAAAAAAAATTGTACAACACCCCCTCAAAATTTGATGGTTTACGTTTCAAGGTACGTAGAATCCAAAAATCGAATAAAAATTTGGCCGTCCGTCCGCCGTACGCGGCACTTTCCCCACTTAGCATTGACCGATTTTGATGAAATTTGATATGTAGGCTCCATTTGGGGTCTAGTTGTGCCCCGAAGATTTTGGTTGATGTAGGTCAAGAGTCAAGAGTCAAGATGTTTTTTATTGTGGAACCAAGAGAATGGTATAACAATAGTCAAACTTAAACTAATATAACGGAAATTTGTAAGACAATGTAAAACAGATAACGCAGTATATAAAAATTCAACAACTAACACCAACTACATATATTAAAAAATTCATCAACATCATATAACTCAGCCATAACAAAAACATTTTTTAAGGACCGTCTGAATTTCACACCGGCCAAGGTTTGCAGCTGAACAGGGAGATGGTTGAAGAACCTGACCCCCTGCTGCAGAGGGTTTGAGCGGAGGGACGCAGATAGACGTACCGGAGGAGGACGGAGAGCACTACGCTGCCTTGTCTCATGATCATGAATGACGCAACCCTGCTGAACTCTGTCCAGGTTGTCTTTTATAAACAGTAATGCCTGGTATAGGTAAAGGCCTGGTATGGTCAAGCACTTCATCTTTTTAAACAAAGCTCTGCAAGAATGGCCATAGGCCAGGCCAAAAACAATTTGCAGTGCTGCTTTCTGTAACCGGAAGATGGACTGATTATGGGCGGAGTTTCCCCAGAGGACGATACCGTAACTAGCCCTGCTCATGAAGTAAGCAAAAAATACCATCCTCAACGCATGGGGCGACAGTACTCTGGAGAGTTTAAGCAACGCAAAGTTGCATTTGGCCAGCTGAGAGGCCAAGTGGTCAGTATGACTCCGCCAGAACAATCTGTTATCCACGAGGATTCCCAGGAAATTCACAGTATTCGTTAGCGTGCCATTAAGGTTGAGTCTCAAGTCTTGGGTCTTGCAATTGTTCACCAGCAATGAGTTTGCCCTACACCAATCACCAATCAGGCTGTCAGAGGCGGCCAAACGATCCGCAAAGGTCACTTCTAAGGGTTCAAAAATGAATTTTGAAAACGCCCTAACTCAAAAAATTTTGATATGAAGGTATTGTTTTTCCTTCAATTGAAGATTCTATAGAATTTTTTGAGACCTCGCGGAGCTCTGTAGGACAAACCGTTCGCTCCCTACGATAATTTAAGGGTTGGACGTACGATAAATCAGAAACACGAGTGTGAATCGCAAAAGAGGCCTAATCTCCGTTCAAATTTTAGCAGACCGAAATGCGATTGATGTTTTTCTTCATGTTGGATGGATGGTGGCTTTGCAGGCGAGTGATCAATATAGAAAAATAATAAACCATTGTGTAATTATATGCAGCGTTTTTACCTTTCATACAGAAAAGTTTTGAGGGAGGGATTGAAGGTGTTTGATGGCTAATGAATATTTAGTCTACAGAGGAAAAAACTGTAGGTGATAACCTAAATGCTTCCTCAGCTACCAAGCAAATGAATCCAGTAATTGATACAAGAACTCAGCCATGAATATAGTGAGGGGTCAGCTGTGGCCGCGTTCGCTACGGCGTGCGTTTTTTAGAGTCTCTGACGATTTTCGTGCGAGTCGGGGTCAGCCACACACACCAGCCCTTCGTCCCAACCTATGGCGGTGAGGCAATGGAAAGCCATGAGCGAAATCATCAGAACAAATTCTGATTTCCCTTTGGGAGACAGCTGATGACGTCCGCAACGCCAGGAATGGCAGTCGGACGAAAATCCAACCTGAAATGGTTTTGACGTGATAACGTCTTATAAATTGGTTTACCGGGAGACACTTCAAGAAACTGCGTTACGCTCCGCTCACGGAGGGGGTGCAGCTCGGCGCTCCCTAAAGGCGGGCGGCCCCTCCCCTTCCCCGTCGCTCACAAAAGCGGGAGCGCCCCGCCCCCCTTCCCTGGCACTCACTCCCCCCCCCCCCCCCCCACCCATGGGAAATACCTACTACCTACGGGAAATACCTACTCTGTGCAACTTGACAAAGAATTTTATTTTATCCTTCTTCCTACTATACGAATGAATATTAACATTAAAATTATTTTACCACTCAAAGTAGTTGTCACGTAAAACTTTCGCCCGTATACCGACTTTACAGGCAACAACACAGGGTTTTTTACTTTTTTTTTACCTCAATGCTTTCCAGATGAAGTTTTTGGTCAATAAAAGAAAAACGACAAGTGCCTACATAGTTTTCATTTATTCATAAAAATGTAACATCAATAGAAAGCTTCACACTAGCAAGGTCTTCATAATTGGTAGCGGTAGGAATTCACCGAGAGCTGAGTAATTATTAAGGAATGCTTCTACATTTCACTTCAATTAGACCACAATAAATTTTCAACATTTAAACATCCAACAATCGTCAGAAAATACTTGAAAACGACGAACTAGAAAGCTGTCCAACTATAAATCAATTCGTATTCTTCATGGAACCTAATCAACAAGATTTAAAAAAATGTATGCTTCCAAATTTCATCATAATTTTGATACACAGTTACGCTAGATAATGTTCAATTTGCAAAATATTTGCGATAATAAATGGTTTAAAAAAATTATTAACAAATATATTTTATAGCAAGAAAAATATAATATAAAGGTACCTAGGGCGGTACGTTGCATTGTTCCCTATGCCCCTTAATAGTTATTGATACCTGATAATCGTAACAATAGTTGTTAGGAACTAGGTAACAGATCTACCATAGTTTAGAATTTTATGAAAATATGGATTAACCCTAGAAAGCCACCCATACGTCATTCAGTTGCACTGGCGCTGCTGCAGCTTGGGAGCCTAGGATTGCCAAGTCAGCACCAGTGCTGGACTGCTCGGCAAGTCAATACCAGACTCCAAGTAAAGAATCCAGTTCTCTAAGTATTGTGGTAAACCCACACAAAATCCAAATGTTTTTGTTAGAGACTTGTTGTTTTGATGAAGAAAATCTGGTTTTTGTGTTTTGAAACTTGAGGTGGAAAAATAGATTGTTATTGTTAACTCATTGTTGCGTGTTCTTACAGTATACAGGGCCTAACTGGTCTAGAATACTGCACGAGTCAATTCTACTACTAATTTGCAACAAAAAGTTCCTCTTCGAAATTTTGTTTTGTAGGCTTCGTTTACGAGTTATTTCAATTTTAAATATTTTTTCGTGATTTTGATATTACGTCATTAAATTGGTCACAAGTCCTTCCATTAGCTGTGAGAATTACAATTTGAGGATAAATATTTTTTGATTATACCATTGGAAAACTGAGATTTTGGCGCAGTTTTTACCGTTCTTGTATTTTGAAAAATATTGGTTCTTGTAGTTCAATTTGAAAGGGTGAGCCAATTTAAATACCTCGGTTCCACAGTCACCTCAAAAAATGACACCTCTGCCGAAATCAAAGAGCGGCTTATGACAGCTAATAGAGCTTACTTTGCCATGATCAAGCTTTTTAAATCCGTGCATCTGTCCCGTACAACAAAACGCAACCTATACAAGGTGACCAGTAATCACCTACGCCTCAGATTCGAAAGAAAGGTTCTCCGCATAATCATTGGACCTGTCTGCGAACAAACGTGATGGAGAAGAAGGTACAATGCTGAGCTGTACGAAATGTATGAGGACCCTCCTGTTTCGCGTATTATCAAGTCTTCAAGGCTTAGATGGGCTGGCCGTGAAATGAGAATTTTTGAGTCAGAGGTGCCCAAAAAGCTGGTGGTCCTGGAGGGCGTAGGGGACGTGGTCGTCCGAAGATGAGATGGTTGGATGGAGTGGAGGAGGATTTCCGACAGATGGGTTGGAGAGGCTGGAGGACGATGGCGAAGGATCGAGGTATCTGGCGAAAGCTTGTTGAGGAGGCCATGGTCCACCCAGGAATGTAGAGCCAAAGAAGAAGAAGAAGTTCAATTTGCGATTGGAAAATTCGAGGTTTCAGAGGGGCTTTTCATGTCTTAAACTTCGACTAAGTAAGGCGACTATCCTATAGGAAATTTAATGCTCTTTCCAACGGTATCCTCACATTGTAATTTACACAGCAAATTAAAGGAGTTATGACCAATTTAATGACGTAAGATCAAAGTCATGAGAAAAAAAATTAAAATTAAAATATCTCGGAAACGAAGCCTTTTAAAAAAATTGCGAGACTTCTCTTGAGACTTCTTGTTGCAAATGAGTAGTAGAATCGACTCGTGCAGTATGGCAGACAAGTTAGGCTAACACCCTGTATAAAGGATGTTCGGAATAAGAAAGATGAAACTTTAGAGATCGACTTCACAACTGATTTGCAACAACTTTTGTCTTACAAGAGAATGGCAAATGACATTTCAACATGTAAACATAGACATGGCATATTTTCCAGTTCGTATGGCTTTACGCGATAGGTTTCACAGAATGGCTTTCAAGGGTTAAGATACTTACACTAGTCGCAACAGATAACACAGGTTTACTTTAAAAAAGTCGATGTGTCTGGTCTTTGAAAATGTTCGTCGGAGTGCTTACGCCTAAATAATATCAGTTTTCAATATAAAATCACTAAGGCCGACACGGAACGAGAGTTGTTCTTGAAGTTCTGAAACACAAAATTTCGAAGGCAATTTTTGATTTTGGATGACCTTCTCTTGACCTCCTGAACCAATACGGAGCTTCCATATTCGATGCAAAGAGGAGGACCACAATTTCGCTGATGACCTCTGTCTGCTTTCACAGTGACGTCTAGGCCGAGCAGTCAAATCCAGTATTGTCTTGGTTGGTTCAAACTAAACCAGAAAAAGTCCAACGAAATGAGAGTAAAACCTAAACAATGTGCTGAAGCTTAAAGAGGACTAAGGAAAAAGAGGTTGACTCCTTAGGTGCGTTATCACTAGGGACGATGGCAGTAGAGTTGAGGTCAAGCCTGGGATCAAGAAAGGCAAATATATCCAGTTTGGAAAACAGCTTCCATTCTCAATTCTTACATTAGTATTACGGATGTGAAACCTGGCATGTTACAGGAACAATCACCAACAGAATGCAAATCTTCGTGATATGTTTCTCAGGCGTATAATGCTAACTTGGTGGACTGAGACTGTAAGAAACGAACATCTTTGGGCAGTAACTGGTCGAGACCCAATCGGAAATGAAGTCCTCCACAGAGAGTGGAGAAGGATCGGTCATAGCCTTAGGGAAACTCATCCCATTGAGAAAGATGGACTGGACTGGAACCACCAAGGGAGAAGTCAAGGCTCGCGTGGAGAATATCTATCAAGATCTACATAGAAGAAGGCGAAGCTCTACATGGGAAGAATCGCGTGGGGTGGCAATTCCTATTCCTAAATTCGTTAGTCGTTGGCAATGGAAACTCTGACGGAACACTGGGGTAGATTGTAGATGAATCCGCCGATCAGGGTGATGGGAGCCCAAAGCACTGAAGCCTAGTGGCTTATTATGCTACTCCGCGGATTCTGTTCCTAGTCAAAGAGTCCTAGCCCTTTGGTAAGGGCCAGTAGCGGTTTGGCAAGATTTGTGCTGCGAAAAGCCTCCATGGGTGTAGGTGACCCAAGGAGGTGGAACCTGCGATTTGATAGCACTTTGCAATAAAATATTATGTGGAAGGCTTTCTCTTCAGCCTCTCCACACAGCCTGCAGAGGGTTGTATTCTGGTTTACCCCAATGCGGTTGAACCAGGCCAACCACTAACCTGATTTCCTTGCGGCTAAGCCGCAGCAGCTCTTCTGTGGCGCTGGGGTTAGGTTTGGCCACCATGCGCTTGCTTAGAGCATGCCCTCTAAGGTTTGGCCATCTACTATTGGTTTTATTGGTGACCCACCGGTTTATGGTCGCCCTAAAGGAAGATTTGGGAATGCCGATGGCCGGCTCTGGACCAATGAACGGGGTAGAGGCCCAGACAATAAAATAAGTGCTGATGTTGGTGAACATTCGTGAGCAGAAGAGAACGAAAGGAGAATGGGAAGGCTTGTAAAAACATGTAAATTACTAGAAAAATATGGTTGATTCAGTCAATCCCCACCTACTCGAGATTATGGTCATAGATTGAGATGTTCAAAACCAAAATTATTGACTCCTTTGATGTTTGTTCTGAGGAGTCGATCCAAATTCAAAGGTGTGATGACGCAGTCAGAGGAGGAGGCAGCTGAACCTATACGTGGAGTAACTTGTTGTTCGAGCAACTTCTTGAATGTGTGGAAATGGGCTGCACGTCCATCATTCTGGCGCTTCCTAGGCTTGTGTAGTCACAAGAGGCCTCAGAGGTGTAGGCGATGATAGTATTCCCATACAGTGAAGTTCTGAAATGGTAAAGTAAGTAAGTAAAGTAAACAACCATCTCAGGTTGGATTTTCGTCCGACTGCTATTCCTGGCGTCGCGGACGTCATCAGCTATCTTCCAAAGGGAAGATCAGAATTTGTTCTGATGATTTCGCTCATTGCTTCACATTGCCTCACCGCCATAGGTTTGAAGAGTGGGGGGGGGGGGGGTGAGACCCTGGGTTGGGACGAGGGGGAACTGCGACCAGCTTACCCGAAAATATGCTCCCAAGAACTCACAGCCCCTGCAACCAGTCCGAGTCTCATCTCCAGAGACACATGCCGAAGCCCGCTCGGCCACAGCTGACCCAGTTCTGAAATGGTGACTCCGACTCAGGAAACACTGGAGGGATGTTGTGGTGTCTGGGGAACTATACTAGCACAATACTGTGATCAAGCACGACGAGACAATAAGCTAGGGATTCAAGTTTGTCAGGAAAAAATAGCTGTAGACATTTTCGGATTCAGCACCCCAAAACACAAAGAAAATCGTTTCATTTGTAAACCTGTGTTATCGATTTCAGTTCAATCTACGAAAACCTACGCTATTGATAACTATTTACTTTGATAACTATTTAATCCAAGAAATTTCGTTTCAAGTAGGCATATACCTTCATACTAATATTAAACCCATTAATTAACATGGCACACGTACCTGTTCACTGTTGTTAAGGAGGTCTCAGTCGGTCACCGTTCGTTCCACGTTCCAGGTTAGTATTTCTTTCAAGAACCAGCGTTCAAATTTCAAAGGTTATTCAGTTAGGTTTTTCCTATTTTTCTCTGGCAATTATTGTTCGATTTTGATGATTCCAGCGGCAGTATTTTAGCTTTTCAATTCCCTAGACTGATACACTAATAAATTTCGAAAATCCTTGATAATTTCAAAGTTTTGAGCGCCAGTAGTTTCGTGAAATTTTAACCTGGAACGCACGACCGACTGAGACCGCCTAATAACTTATACAAACCATATATTTACACCCAGAATAGAAGTGGCGCTGCCCCAGCAGGCAATTTATGGAAAATCTTCCGCCAGCTTGAATTTTTAGATGAGCATAATCTAATTTTTTTTGGTCAACAAAATGCTCTAGATACTCAACACCATAATTATTCAATCGTTTCACGAATATATACCATACCTACTATCGGTTTGAAATGAAATACCAGTCAGTTTAAAACTGATATTATATTTGTGCTGAACAGCTTAATATTATTTTTAAAAATCCTAAGGATTGGGACACTAAATACTCGTAATTCGAGTAAATAAGAGCGTAGTTAAAGTTACAAAAGGAGGAAACTCTGCATATTTCATAGTGTTGAAATTATTACTCATTTCAGCTTATTCACCCTGGAAATGGACTATTTTTGAGCAATGACTAGGAGTCAATTTCCGTTGTCAAGCTGGAAACCTACAGAAATCAAATCAGTGGAATAAATAAACACACGAAAGCATAAAGACAAGAGTGGAGGGTTGGCGTGAGGAAGGTAGATGGAGCCTCTTCACATGCGTATGGATACGCGTGTTCTTGTTACATCAGCTCACCCAGCTGAGTGCTATAGGTCTGCCATAGAAACTTTGCGTCAAGAGGCGCCCCCTAGGTAGCGGAACTACGAACTATAACGATCGAGTCAACCTTCCATGGTGAAACCTTCGCACGGAAATTGGAGCGGTGAGAAATTTGATGTTCGTGTAGTACCACGAAATTTCAATTTCGGAAATGCAGGAATTTCAATATGCAGTTTAGGAGGGGAAACATGTCACTTTTGAAGGGAGAATTCTCTTGATGGTAAGAGATAATTAGTTCTATGTTCTCCAGAAGAATGCTCCGAAGGGATGCAAAGTTTCTGTGGCAGACTGATAGTGAGTACGCAAAAAAAACAATACAGGTTATGATGTTACAGTTCACAATTTTTCCACTTGTGAGCTCTGCCACAGGTACCCTTGTTGAACAGACGAGTGGAAGAGCAAGTTGGTGGATATCAGATGAACTAATGGTTGATCGAAGTTCAGACACCTCTTTAATATTCAAGGGCCTACAAGACACAATTAAGATGGGGAATTTGCCTCAATTTTAGATTCTGGAGTTTCAACTCAAATCCTATAATAGGGCCCTAGAATAACGTTTAACAGAAAAAATTACTCAGAAGAAAATGCTTAAACAAGTGAAGCAGTGTCTAAAACCACTGCGAAAATTGAGGAAACTGATTATGTCACTCCACAGGGTTCCTCACACAAAACTGCGCTTCTGGCAAAGCATAAAAGGAGTTTCGGCTTCCTTTCTATTCGATAAACTAATAGGTAGAATTGTATGGTAAAAAAGAATTAGGGTTCTTTCTGCCAGGAAGACTGGGTTCTTTCTGCCAGTTTGCAGTGCACTCGTGTGTTCGATCATGTAAGCTAGTTGTTTCATGTGCGCTATCAGAGGTAGCACTGCTGTAGTAAGGGGAAACTCGTCATGTCACAGACTCCTGGAGCATTTAAAATTTCCATCTTCCTTAACACCTTGAACGTGGGGGAAAACAACACATTTTTTTCATGAAACGCGAAATGATAAGGTGTCACTTTGATAACTGCTCATGACCTTCAACATCGACCGATTCATCTCTGGATTGAACCGTTTGTCTCATAAATAGTTCATATATCACGAAAAACAGCTAGAAAATAGCGGTAACCGAGAACAAAAGAATAGGAGCAGATATCAGATATTATTGAACCTTTTGCGAGAGGTGTTTGCGTGACATAGACACGGCCAGCCACAGGGACCCTGGGATTTGTGTGACATAGACGCGATCCACGTCCAACTTGTTAACATTTTCCCTCTGACAGATGCCTAAAGGCGTCTGAGGACCAACGTTTGAGATCCCTACGGACATCTTTAGGCCCATAGTTTCCAGGTCCCATAGTTTTTCGACCTTCTGATGCGATCTGTGTGCTTATTTCTGAACTAATAACTTCCATTCTGTCACCGTTATGTTGGGGAACAGTATACCTTTCATTTTCACTGTCTTCCAACAGATTTCAGGGCAGTAACGATATTTTGGGGGGCGAGAAAAATGCGACAGAGTGGACTTTCTGCCTCTTACCTATTCATTCTCAGAAAGCGTCTTTTACGCACCATTCAATGGCGTCTGGAGTGTGTTTAGTCCAGTCAGGTGGTATGGGAGGAAGGGGGGGTTCTACATTCAGCCAAATTATTTTGGTATAGTGGAATGCAATATATTTCTATATGAAAAAAATATATAAAACTTACTCGGTATTGAAAAAATCTTCATAATGAAAAAAATAATGTTGAGTGAAAGTTGGCAAACATAAAAGATGAAGACAACTAGGTGGCTTAAGCACCGGGAGGGTAGGTCGCAGCAGGAGGAGAAGGTTAAATTCTCTGAATTTTTTGGATGCGTTTTCGAGCAGCAAACTGTGGTTTTCTTCCATATCAGTGAGCCCTCTTTCAAGAGAAAAATTTAAAATTGTGAGGCAAATTCCCTATTTTTTCGTACATGTTTTTTCACCTCTGTGATATTGAGGTGTATGTCCCACGTGCCGCGTAATTTTACCTTCCTTAGTTGTATAGGACATGAAAAATATGGTTGTTATTGCACATCAAAAAACATGCCAAGATCGTGGAACCGAAAAAACATTGATACAAATTACTGAAAGCTGCTATTGTAATGGGCCGCCACTCAGGTCAGCGGTTCTTGCAGCATCCACCCACTCCATGGAGGGATCAGCTGACAAATCCGACACATCGGCCGATAAGCCGAAGAAAGGGGCTTCCATACGACCCGCAGAGCATGGAGGAAGGTGCGACCAGGGGCCGGGTAGGTGGCAGCACCGAACGGAGGGAGACGAGGCACTGACGGAGTGGGGGAGCACACGGGGAGGGGCGGACGACCGTTGCGACGCCATCCCACAGCGTCAGTCGTGTCTTGATCGAGCGCCTCACAACAACCCTTTGCAAATTTAGAGCCCACACCCATGATACTGTGATCCGAAGCTGTGTGATCCGGAGCAGTGATCGAGAACAAGTGAGAGTATAGTGATAGAGAACTTTGTTGAAGAACATTAGAGCCCACCTTTATACGAACATTGAACATTTGGCAACTCGACCCCGTTATACCAAGGCACCTGGATTACGCTACGCCCTACCAGTTGAGCTTGGAACGAAGGACTCGAGGACCTCTGCATTCCAACGGACCACCATACGACGCCACGCTTCTACCCCGTCTATACCGGTAAAAAGATTGTAAATCTTTTATTTCTTCTTTAGTAAAATCGCATTGTATATAGAAACTCCTCCTAGGTATTGTTCCTTTTTCTAGTATTAATCGTTGTGAAAGCTACAAACATATATTTTCTCTATTGACGCCATCATTTGGAGGTACCCCATCTGGGCCCTCGGCAATAAAGGGTATCTTATTCCCTCATTCTTTCAATATTTTCACAGATCTCTTAGGAGTAGAAATAACGTACTCATTTTGACGTTTATTAAGAATTTTATTGTACGAAGTACACATTTTGTTTGAAAATACTTTACCATTCTGTTTACACCGAAAATAGACAATTCTCGTTCGGTAATTTAAACCTTGTAGTTTATATTCTGACTTACCTGATCAATTTCCTGGTGCTTGGTAAAACAAAGGCAGAAATAACTAGGGAAATAGAATCAACTTACCTTATTCGAGTCTTGCTGAACTGCGTAGATACATCAGGGGTTATTCTAGGGATATTCTACTTACCTGAAGAAGTCCAATTCTTGAAGAGTACCTGAAACAAAAGATAGATAGTTAACATTGAAAGAAAGCAATAACTAGGTTCAATAATTCACAAACTAAGGGAAATATACTTACCTCACGAAGGTCTAGGTGAAACGGGGGGCCATTTTTCGGTGATTCCAAGGAACACCTAGTCAACGACTCCGACGCCACACCCAGCCGACGAGAAACATAGATCTTCACCACGGTAAGTGGATCCAACTATCCTAGTCATAAAGCGCAGGGACAAGTAATCGTTAGATTTTCATAAAATTACAATCCATCGGCCACGTAGGAAAATCTGACTATTACAAATGGTGGCAGCGGTGGGATTTAGGTAAGCTTCGGTTACCACGAACCCTCAGTTCACCTTGCGCTTGACTAGTGAGAAACTGCCCAGGAGATTGATCAGAGTTATTTGCTTGATTATTTGTTTAATTGAAATTGTCTAACTTGTACACAAAGGAACACGATCGTAAAATATTGTTTTTCTGTAAAAGCAAGAAATACGGCCGTGGAAATAAAACCACTCTTGAGAGAGGAACAGAGTGTGAGAGCGAGCGAGCGAGATCAGGTTGTTCCGGTATCATTTCCACGTGGTGGGTTTTGGGTCGGTCATCACGTTCCGGATCCTCACCACCTTGAGCGTTCCGGACGGTTTTCTGTTGGCTCTGAGTGTTCTGGACATTTTGTCGAGAAACAAGTCTCGGGCGGGTCATTAGGTTTGGGGATAACGATCCGAAACTGTTCTGAAAAGAACTGTTCCGGGTCCGAAACACCAGCCTTCGTTCCCGAGTCAGAACACAGGCAGGAGTAGCAGTTCCGAGACAAGTGATCCGAAGCGATAACACGTTCCGGAGTCACTGTTCCCGAATCAAGGGAACGTTTCGGAGTAACCGCCCACAAATTCGAATCCTGAAACACCGGTGTCGAAACAGGTGGTTTCGAAGCGATAACACGTTCCGAACCACTGTTCCCGAATCAAGGGAACGTTTCGAAACAGCCGTTCTCGAAACGCGAACAAGCATTGAACGCTCGTTCCCGAATCAGAACCGAAACCCTGAACAACGACATTGATTCGAAACCCACTGTTCCGAATCAGAGAATCGTTGCGGAACCTTCGTTCCATACGCAAGCATCCGAATCGACTGTGACAAAAGTGCAAATTCTCTTGTTAGTTCATACTTTCAACGTATTTCCGTGACCGAACTGACCTCGCGATTATTCAAGATGAGCGACGACGAGAGGGCCACGTCCGTTTCACAAGAAATGATGGAGGCTGTGACTGCCGCGATGGCGGAAATGGGCAACTTCTTCGCCTCGCAGAAGAAAACCCCGAGGTCTGAGGAAACAGGAGCTGGATTGCCGCGTTCACTCTTTCTGGAGGTGGACATCTGGAACCCCGACGAAGCTGGAAGCGTCTCCGCCCAACAGTTTTTCTCGGAAGTGGACCAAGCGACAGTCACACTGACTCAGGAACAAAGAGTACAGTTCTTGAGGGCTCGACTGAAGGGAGGGGTGAAACGATTTTTGCCCGAAGCCACCGGCGATTACCCATACGATCGTCTGAAAAACAAGATCCTTCGCTGGTACGGAAGAGAGAATCCCGAACAGGCCAACATAAAACTATGGACCACGAAGAGGCAGGCGGGAGAATCACTCCGAAAATACGCCGAGCGACTGCTAGCGCTAGCCTCATGCGCGGTGGAGGCAGAAGAAACCATTCCCGCGGACCAGAGATCCGAATGGATCCAACAAAAGGCTCTGCGAGCTTTCGTTCGTGGGGTGGAAAAGGACATTAGCTTGTTCCTCCGAGGAGGAACCATAGACACACTGGAGGAGGCGGTCGAAAGAGCTGAGGAGTGGGAGGAGACGGACCAAGAAAACCGCGAGCCGGAGCTGCGATGGGACGTGGCCGGAATCACGAATCAGGAGCCCAAAAAGTGCTACGGATGCGGAGAGGTAGGGCACTTCGCGGCCAGATGCCCAAATAGAAACAGCCAGAATGGAAACCGGACGCCGCCGCAAGTTACGACATACGGGGGAGGACCCTCGCGGAAGTCACCATTTTGGCGACCCTCATCCCCAAAGCCGCGTCACCCTTGCTATTTTTGTGGGGAGTTGAGTCATTTCTCGGCCAGTTGCCCTCACGGAATAGCGGACGGCGATTTCTGCGATTTTTGCGGCGCTAAGGAGCACACTGAGGCTGAATGCTTCAGGAGAAAGAGGGTGTTGGCAAACGCACCCTACCGAACGAAGACTTCCGCGCCAGCCGCGGCCATCCTTCCACCAACACAGAACGAACCAGAGGAGGAGATAAGAGGCGACGAATTGGTGGCTTTCCAGACGACCGTGGCCTTCGTGACCAGACCAATGATCTCCGTGCTTGTGAAGCTGGAGAATACGAGTCGACGAATGGTACTGGACACGGGTGCCGCTGTGTCAGCCCTGTCGGAACCCATCCCTGGGGTGGACCTCCAACCGACTACGGCCGAGTTGTGGGGAGCGGATGGCCAGCTGCTACCGCTCCGCGGGGTCCAAAGGGCTACGGTGTCAATTGGACCAGTGAAGGCCACACACGATTTCTATGTTTTCAGCCGATCGGACTCAGGCCTAAACTTATTGGGGTTGGATTTGCTGCGTAAATTCCCAATTAGCATCCGAACGGATACTGGCGCAGTCGAAATGAACCATCCTAGAACCGGCGAAATCCTGGTCGTAGGAGCACTGATCCGAGATCCAAATACCTTACAAAATTTGGAAAAGCTATCCACTGGACTACGGACAGAGAGAGCAGAGGGTGCGCTTCAACGAACTCCAGGGAACCCCACTGTCGAGATTCCAGGAGAGCGCAGACCCGGGGATTCCTCCGGAGACGAGTACCCATCGACCCCAAATGACCGAGAGTGCCTCCCAGACAGGGACTTGAAAAAGACCGAAACCCCAAATGAGCCACAGTCGTCGATATACGAACGGGTCGAGCATCAGGAGGAGCCGCAACCGAGAGACCTCGGGGAGAGTTTGGAGGAGGAGGATCACTCGTCCAGTGAACCGGGAAGAGATAGACGCGTGCTCCCAGTTTTCTGTGAGATCGACTCTGGGAGGGCGATGCCGGTCGCGGGGGATCCTGGCCACGTACCTTGCGTTCCGCCGGACCGCGTGAGGGGACCGTTTCGTGAGACGAACTTGACTGACGACAATCACGACATGAGGGATTCAATGGGACGGGTGATGCAGTATCACTCGAGACAAACGGAGCCCATTCCCGCTCAGGAGAGGACGGGTGAAGCCGCCGCAGTGGTTCCAATGGACGGGATTGTCGATGACTCCGCCTCCATCGGGGAAGACGCCCCAGAAATGAGGGCTGCCAACCGCGAGGATTGGTCAACCATGGAGGACGAGGGAATCCCACTCGAGCCGTGCCCATACTCGGTACAGGATCAGTCAGGGGAGCAGCCATTGGATGAGGGTACTCGAGAGGATGATTGGGCTGAGGAACAGGAGGCGTACCCTGTATCCTCCAACCCAGAATACGACTGGCGTCGACGAAGAAGGGCAGAACCGCCCAGCCGCGCTCCGGAGTGAATCGGGAGCCGGAGGAGGGAGAACGTACCTGTAAATAGAAAGTTGTGTTGTTGATGTTATAAAATAGTTAAATGTTAATGAAAAAAAAAAATTTTTTTTGTATAAGAATGAATATATATATGTAAAGTAATAAATAAAGGAACTTACCTGACAACGAAGCGATGGTTGGTTTTCCGATACCTGTGACCCAAAGTGAGACGGGAGCCCCGGGGAGACTTAACCGGATCGGACTAGGAATGGGACGGGGTTGTCTGGGTGTGATTGGCCGTCTCTGGCTCACAGAGTCCATTTCCTAAATGGACATTCTGAGGAAAGAGACGGGGAAGGGAGCCTGGAACAACCTGAAAGCAAGAGAGAGAGAGAGAGGGTAGAGGTAACGAAATAGTCCACGAGTGGTAAACCAAGTGGTGACCACGGCCATATTTTTTGTTGCAGGAGGAGTAGTAGGAGTCGGATTGCCATGGCCTCACCACAGCAAGTAGGAAACACCGTAGGGGTAGCGACGAGCGCGGAGGAACAACGGGGGCGAACGTTGGAAACAATAGCCATTATGGGGGGCACAGCGGACTTGTTCGAGGAGATGCCGGAGCAATTGGCTATCATCACTGGATGCATGGCACAGCTAGCGGAGGGTTTACGCACCAACATTTCTAGAATGGATCAGATCAACCGGGCACTGACCAAGGACGTGGCGACGTTGCGATACCAGACTCGGGCGCAGCAGGATCATTCCGAGACAGACAGTGATCATGGGGAGCCATGTGAACCAGACACCTCACGCCAATTAGACATGCAGGAGCGACCCGTGACTACCACGCCAGAACCACCGGAGTCGGCACACAGAATCGGAGACGAGCCGGTGGATCAAGAGGAACAGCACCCTGAGAGGGCAGTCCCACCATACCCGCCGCTCTCGCCAGCGCCGCCGCCGACACTTCGGGGGTCCGTACCAGAATTGAAGTTGTGCGCTTGCTCTATCTGCAACTGGAACCGGCTGGTGGCAAGATGCAAGAAGCACCAGATGGGTCATCCAGGTCATCCAATGCCTGGCGAGTTTGGGGAACACGAGAGGATGAGACCCACGGGTTGTACCAGGTGTGAGAGGTGGGGATGCGAGAGAGCATTGCCGGAGTCTCGCCCAGATGTGCCATTGCCGTTGCCACCCGTTACCACCGAAGGCAGAAGAAAAGCCGATGAGGGCATCGGCCTCCACGGAAGGGAAGAGTGTAATGGGCCGCCACTCAGGTCAGCGGTTCTTGCAGCATCCACCCACTCCATGGAGGGATCAGCTGACAAATCCGACACATCGGCCGATAAGCCGAAGAAAGGGGCTTCCATACGACCCGCAGAGCATGGAGGAAGGTGCGACCAGGGGCCGGGTAGGTGGCAGCACCGAACGGAGGGAGACGAGGCACTGACGGAGTGGGGGAGCACACGGGGAGGGGCGGACGACCGTTGCGACGCCATCCCACAGCGTCAGTCGTGTCTTGATCGAGCGCCTCACAACAACCCTTTGCAAATTTAGAGCCCACACCCATGATACTGTGATCCGAAGCTGTGTGATCCGGAGCAGTGATCGAGAACAAGTGAGAGTATAGTGATAGAGAACTTTGTTGAAGAACATTAGAGCCCACCTTTATACGAACATTGAACATTTGGCAACTCGACCCCGTTATACCAAGGCACCTGGATTACGCTACGCCCTACCAGTTGAGCTTGGAACGAAGGACTCGAGGACCTCTGCATTCCAACGGACCACCATACGACGCCACGCTTCTACCCCGTCTATACCGGTAAAAAGATTGTAAATCTTTTATTTCTTCTTTAGTAAAATCGCATTGTATATAGAAACTCCTCCTAGGTATTGTTCCTTTTTCTAGTATTAATCGTTGTGAAAGCTACAAACATATATTTTCTCTATTGACGCCATCATTTGGAGGTACCCCATCTGGGCCCTCGGCAATAAAGGGTATCTTATTCCCTCATTCTTTCAATATTTTCACAGATCTCTTAGGAGTAGAAATAACGTACTCATTTTGACGTTTATTAAGAATTTTATTGTACGAAGTACACATTTTGTTTGAAAATACTTTACCATTCTGTTTACACCGAAAATAGACAATTCTCGTTCGGTAATTTAAACCTTGTAGTTTATATTCTGACTTACCTGATCAATTTCCTGGTGCTTGGTAAAACAAAGGCAGAAATAACTAGGGAAATAGAATCAACTTACCTTATTCGAGTCTTGCTGAACTGCGTAGATACATCAGGGGTTATTCTAGGGATATTCTACTTACCTGAAGAAGTCCAATTCTTGAAGAGTACCTGAAACAAAAGATAGATAGTTAACATTGAAAGAAAGCAATAACTAGGTTCAATAATTCACAAACTAAGGGAAATATACTTACCTCACGAAGGTCTAGGTGAAACGGGGGGCCATTTTTCGGTGATTCCAAGGAACACCTAGTCAACGACTCCGACGCCACACCCAGCCGACGAGAAACATAGATCTTCACCACGGTAAGTGGATCCAACTATCCTAGTCATAAAGCGCAGGGACAAGTAATCGTTAGATTTTCATAAAATTACAATCCATCGGCCACGTAGGAAAATCTGACTATTACACTATTAGGTCCCTGATAGCGTCATTCCTGCGATTAGTCCCAAAAGTGGGACCTAGAATCAGGGTGGAGCGGAGCAAACCTTCAACGCCAAAATCAAAGGCATGAATGTGCAGTATAATAGGTAACTAAAGATAAAAAACAATACTTAGATACTCCGTCATGGATACTGTTAGGTATATCCAATCCCTAAAAAGTTGTTGCTCCTCAATATTTTTTTCTTCCATGTTACATTCTGAATGTTTTATTGTAAAATCTTTGTTTCTAGGTCTCGACAGAGCTGCCTTCACTCGTATTCTTATCAATATTATAACTTACCAAGATGCATCAATGAGGGCACTGAGCTCAAATTTCCTCATAAATACCAAGACAGGCACAATTCTGTTCAAGAATTACATTTATTCAGAATTCCTCTAGATCAGCACTAGAAGATTCACGGTCATTATTTTTGAAAATACATTAATCGAGATTTTTCTTCTTCAGGTCCTTCAAAAACTGCGCCACTTTGATTTTTCTTTCCTTCTGAACCGTTACGTCTTTTTTGCTTCTCGATTTCTTCGAAGAATCCATAACCTTTCTCAGTTGCTTCTCCAAGGTGGCAGACAGCGGCTCGTTCACATCGCCTGGCGACTCACTTCTTTTGGACTGTTTCGGTGGCGTCATCGCACCGGCCTCTTCTTCGTCGGAACTTTCTTCAACGGGCAACGCACTAGGCACTTCTAGACCTTCGCTTTCTTTGGGTTTTTTGATAGAGAAGCACACTGGTAATGGTTTCCTCTTCAGAGTGGGTTTCGTCTCCTGAGAGTCACCATCCTTCACCAATCTACTTTTAGGCTGTTTCCCGTCAATTTCATTCTGCTTCATATCCAGTTGTTGTTTGTAAAACGCGTTGTAAGGATTTTTCGGGTTCAAAAATGAAAACCGTACGTCGCCTTTTTTCATGATGACAGTTTCAAAGCGAAGTCCGTTTTTGATGACGAATTTTACCATTACTTCGATGATTTTCTGTACAAAGTCTGGAGGAGCGTTGTTGTCAGTTGGTGGTGGTTTGGGAGTTCGTTTGTCGTCAACGGGAGCTTGAGGAGGCGGTGTGCCTGAAGACACCGTGGTTGTGCGCGCTGTGATGAGACTAGGATGGAGATAGTTCCCATCGTCTTCTTCAGGCTCAGCAACTTCTTCTTCTTCAAAATCCTGTTCACGAGGAACGTAACTCCCAGACTTGATAAGTCCCTTCAGATGAAGGTAATAATTGTTGAGAGAGTCGGTGTGGGAGAGGAATTCGAAATTTTTGTTTCCCTGTTGTTTCACTTTCATAAGGATTTCCATTTGAGAGCCTTGCTGAGCGAGGAACAGAGCAGTTCTTTCTATGATCGCATTGTGTTTGGCAGTTTTGGGGGTGACCATGTCGTGAGGGATTTGAAGCTCTGAGGAAGGGACAAAAGGTCGTCCAGATGTTGGAGTAACATCTTGGGAAGCAGCATCTTCAACTGGAGCAGAAGGAACATCGTAACTGTAAGCCACTTCACCATAGCTTTTGCTTTGATTAATTTGCCTTTTCGCTTCCTCTTCCTTGGAAGTCAACTCTTCATCTTCATTGACGTACAAAGCTCGGTATCGCTCTTCGTCGCATAGCTGCTCCAGAGCTTTCTCTTCTTCCCCAACCTCCTCCAAGTAAGTCTCTTTGGACTCATGAGCCGCCAAGTCATAGAGAGCTCCACGCCCGTCGTATCGGTCGATTTTCAAGCTGTCGTCCCCCATCCAGGGTATGAGATGACCCCCGGAATCGATCGAAGCTGCCCTCTCATCGTCCCTGAATAATTTACAAGCATACCCAAACACCAGCAGCTCCGGTTTCTCTAGTTCTTCGCCCGTACCCCTCATTATTGGACACTACTTCGTCGCTTCCTGACGAACGAGGATGAAATGCGCCGACTTCGGTCGATTCAGCTCTGAAAATAAACGGAAACATTCATAATACCACAAGAGGATGAACGTGTAATGAATAAACCATTGGAGAAATAAGAAGTGGCAATAAGCATTTTTTTAAACAGTGTCACGAATAACATGCACTAAAAAAGTTTACAGCTTTCCATTCAAAAACTGAAATTTCTGGAAATTAACATGTTCAGACCGCGGCTCAAAACCCAGATTGTCCCCAGGACCGGGGCAAGCAAAACTGAAGACACAGCAAAACAGTCGCACTGATGAGAAGCCGGCATTTTTGCGTGATAACATGCACTGATATCCGAAAAACGAAAGGTTGGGACGGTAAGGTGGGTTCATTCCGAAGCGATTGAGACCAAAAAGAGCCCTGTTGGGGGAAAAATGAACTTTCCAGAGCGTTTCGAAAAATTTGACATGAATCATGAGTTCATGAATCCACCGTGGAAGCAGCTGTACCAGGCGAAGGTTTCACGTGGATCCAGGGTGGAAGCAGCCAGTCTGAACGTGTTAAGTTCGTATTTCCAAAACTATAACGTAGGGAGATGGGGGCAAAGCCCTGCATCGGCTTTTCAATATTAGCCTGCCTTTGATTTAACCTTGCATCGTCAGTTATCGCCAACATTTCCCACAACTTATGGTTTTTTCGGAGGTCACACGATGCTTGCGATGTTTCCTACCACATGTTTCTTATCATTACATGTTCTGACTACACATTAATTAATTTCATTAATTTTTCTCAGATGGTTTACATTCATTCTCACTTTGTAATAATTCAATAACTCCACCAAAACCACCAATGCTAAACACACCATATTGGTCATAGAAGAAGGGAAGGCATAAAAGAATCGTTCTTCTTCTTCTTATGACGCCGTCTCCGTCCGAAGGTTGGCGATCATGATGGCAAGTGCACCTCTTGTTGAAGCGGCACGAAATAAGTCGAGCGAAGAGCATCCGAACCATGAACGAAGGTCCCTCAACCACGAGTTCCTGCGACGCCCAACTGACCGCTTGCCCTCAATTTTTCCTTCTATTATAATTCTGAGGACTTCGTACTTATCTCCACGCATTACGTGACCAAGGTAATGCGTCTTTCTCTCTTTCACAGTCCACAGAAGTTCTTTCTCTTTCCCCATTCGGCTCAATACTTCGTCGTTCGTTACTCTGTCAACCCAAGGAATCTTGAGGATTCTCCTGTACAAGTACATCTCCAGAGCATTTATGCGATTCTCCAAATACGCACTAAGAGTCCAAGACTCACACCCATACAAGAAAACAGAGAACACATAACATCGCAGCATGCGAGTCCTCAACTCCAAACTTAGGTCCGACCGCACAAAAAACGACTTCATGTCAAAAAACGCCTTTTTCGTTTGGGCAATTCGGGATACCACCTCTGTTCGTAGATTGCATTGGTCGGTTACGAGTGCGCCCAAATATTTGTAGGACGATACCTGCGCTATCTCCTTTCCACCAATCCAAACGGACGCAACTTCTGGGGTCTTTGAGAATACAATGACTTTTGTCTTGGCTGCGTTAATACACAACCCATACTCTGCACTAGTTCTCACCACCAAATTCATGAGCTGTTGCAACTCACTCTGACTTCGTGCTAAGACAACAGTATCATCTGCGTACCTTATTGTATTAATGTGAACACCATTGACCCGGATGCCACCCTCTGTATTCTCCAAAGCTTCTCTGAAAATCGATTCAGAGTACAGGTTGAACAAAATAGGAGACAAGACACAACCCTGTCTCACTCCTTTCCTCACACGAAATTCCTCAGATCGGATATGCTGTCCACCACAACTAGTCAACCTGACCTCAGCTGTCTGCCGCCAGTAAAGGTTTGCAATCACTCGGATATCGCGCCTGTCAATGCCCGCAGCATGAAGTATTGCCAACATTTTATCATGTATTACACAGTCGAACGAAAAAGAAAAAAAAAAAGAATCGTTGAGAAGGTTTTATTCGAAAAAACGCTGCAAATTATTTCACAAAGGTTTATTATTTTCCTGTATAGATCATTCGTCTGCAAAGCATTTTTGTAAATTTCAACCCTTCATTTTCACCTTCGCGGCACAACTAGACCCCAAATGGAAATGAAGGGTTGACATTTTCAAAAATGCCCTAGTAGGTAGGAAGTAGGTACCAATGGTTGGAAGGTAAAACCAAAAAATAAATAAATAGTGACTATGGCAAAGCTGTGATCTTTGCAGACGAATGATTTATACAGGAAAATAATAAACCTTTGTGAAATAATTTTCAGCGTTTTTCAAATAATATTTTTGAAATAATAATTTAAACTCCATAGTACCATTAGTACCTACCGCCCATGCGCGAACGTGAAATCCTTGTAACAAGCTTAATTCCTATAGTAGGTAGTTTTTATCAGTTTGACGAGATTTTCAGAGAATATGCGGGTCCCTCTTTAGATGGTCCCCATTAGTTTCATTGCCTACAATAAATACATCACTCTGCGCATGTGGAAACATAAAATCCACCAAGTACCATTTCCTCAGATTCTAGAGGTCCGATCGTGCTAAAATTTATAACTACATACATGTTAGGGTGCGAGCGATTTATAACTGTCATAAGGGTTTACGAACCGAAAAAAAGCGTGCCAGACGTGCGTAAGTCTAACAACCAAAACCTCAAAAACACAATTTTTCATCCATTTGTGACCCATAGCACCCTTGGGTGTTGGATGATCGGGCTGGAAAGAAGTTAGAATCAACCAGACCCCAAATGGAGTCTATATAATAAAAAAACCTCGAAAACACCATTTTCACCCAAGTTTGGCTCATATCACCTATACGTGTAGGGCGATTAGTTGCTCAACCAAAACCTCAAAAATACAATTTTTCATCCATTTGTGACCCATAGCACCCTTGGGTGTCGGATGATCGGGCTGGAAAGAAGTTAGGATCAACCAGACCCCAAATGGAGTCTATATAATAAAAAAACCTCGAAAACACCATTTTCACCCAAGTTTGGCTCATATCACCTATACGTGTAGGGCGATTAGTTGCTCAACCAAAACCTCAAAAACACAATTTTTCATCCATTTGTGACCCATAGCACCCTTGGGTGTCGGATGATCGGGCTGGAAAGAAGTTAGAATCAACCAGACCCCAAATGGAGTCTATATAATAAAAAAACCTCGAAAACACCATTTTCACCCAAGTTTGGCTCATATCACCTATACGTGTAGGGCGATTAGTTGCTCAACCAAAACCTCAAAAACACAATTTTTCATCCATTTGTGACCCATAGCACCCTTGGGTGTCGGATGATCGGGCTGGAAAGAAGTTAGAATCAACCAGACCCCAAATGGAGTCTATATAATAAAAAAACCTCGAAAACACCATTTTCACCCAAGTTTGGCTCATATCACCTATACGTGTAGGGCGATTAGTTGCTCAACCAAAACCTCAAAAACACAATTTTTCATCCATTTGTGACCCATAGCACCCTTGGGTGTCGGGTGATCGGGCTGGAAAGAAGTTAGAATCAACCAGACCCCAAATGGAGTTTATATAATAAAAAAACCTCGAAAACACCATTTTCACCCAAGTTTGGCTCATATCACCTATACATGTAGGGCGATTAGTTGCTCAACCAAAACCTCAAAAACACAATTTTTCATCCATTTGTGACCCATAGCACCCTTGGGTGTCGGATGATCGGGGTGGAAAGAAGTTAGGATCAACCAGACCCCAAATGGAGTCTATATAATAAAAAAAACCTCGAAAACACCATTTTCACCCAAGTTTGACTCATATCACCTATACGTGTAGGGCGATTAGTTGCTCAACCAAAACCTCAAAAACACAATTTTTCATCCATTTGTGACCCATAGCACCCTTGGGTGTCGGATGATCGAGCTGGAAAGAAGTTAGGATCAACCAGACCTCAAATGGAGTCTATATAATAAAAAAACCTCGAAAACAACATTTTCACCCAAGTTTGGCTCATATCACCCATACGTGTAGGGCGATTAGTTGCTCAACCAAAACCTCAAAAACACAATGGGGTAGTTGCATGGGTCGGAATTTCGTGTTTTTGACTTCAGATTCGAATTTAGCGCAATTAAAAACGTATCTGTACCTGTTTTCAGTTAGAAATTCCATTTAGTTTAGCCGTATTTCAATACAGAAGTACCGTGCTTTTTAGTGTTGGCGGGCCACTCCTCTTACGTCATCCCTAAACGAGAATCTCACAATAGAGTGCGTTGAGATCACTGCCATCGAGGACAATTCGAGTCAGAAACATTGAAATATACTTTCAAAATGATGGTGATGATTAAAAAAACTTTGAAATATATTTTTCAAGCTTTACATGTTTGAATTAATCGTTTAAATTGAAAGTTTTGAAGCATATTTTGGTTATTTTTCTTGTTGTTAAAACCTCGCGTTACTTTTACGGTCATGTTATCACGTTATCAGTGGACACATTTCTGGTGGTGCGGTCTGAGTTCGTACCATAGTTTATACCGGTATTTACCTACCATAATTTATTAGTTGATTGGTTTGGAAGAGATAACTGTCAAGCTTCAAGAAGCTTTTAATAAACGCTTGCATACGAGTCTGCAACACATGTCTTCATTTTTTCCTGCTACCTACCCGATAATCTGCTTTCGAATGTTGTTGACAGTTCTTTTAACTCAGGGGTAGGTATCTTCTCTAGGTAGCGTTTCTTCACAACCATATTTCAGTTACAGTTACAACCATATTTCAGTTACAACAAGGTTTCAGTTACAGTAGAGGGAATGCCAGAAGGAAACGAAATCTTAGATGCAACATGTTTCGATTGCGCTGCTAGCAAAATTCAGTATGATAGCACCTCAAACGAACGTAAACAAACAGAGGGTTGCTATCAAAGGACTCCCCGGGCAAAGGATCCCTCCGGCACAGTACCCCAGGTCGATAACCTTGCGTCAGGGTAACAGTGGTGTAGGGGTCTCTTGGCCCCCTTCACACCCGTGACGTAGCCCCCACCCCACAGCGTCCAAGCCGTCTGTAGGTTTTCCCGCCTGAATCCGAGAATCCCGTTCTTTGAAAAAATCTCTAAATTTTTAGGAAGCGTTTCTGGGAGTTTTATTTGCAGATTCGTACTTCAATAGAGATTCTCTACACAGAAAAAATACAAAAAAATATCATGCAACTACCCCATTTTTCATCCATTTGTGACCCATAGCACCCTTGGGTGTCGGATGATCGGGCTGGAAAGAAGTTAGGATCAACCAGACCCCCAAATGGAATCGATGTAAGGAAAAACCTCGAAAACACCATTTTCACCCGTTTGGCTCATCACCCATACGTGTAGGGCGATTAGTTGATAGGGCTAAATTTCTACGGATGTGTACTCTATCCCTGTCGATTATGAGTCAAAAAATACTTGGAAAATGTCACCCCACGCATATTTCAGCAAAAACCTCTTTTTTGGCCGGTTATTTGCCCATAACTTCTATAAGAATGAAGCGATCGGAATAGTTCGACGTTAGGACCAACTAGACCCCAAATGGAGTCTATGTGCGAAAGAACGGGTTTTTTAGACCGATTCTAAGGCCTTTTATGGCCCGGACGGCGGACGGACATTGCAGATTTGGATTCTACGCACCTTGAAACGTAAAGTGACAAAGTTTGAGGGGGGGTTATACAAATTTTTGCGATACGATCACATAGACTTATTATTAGAAATAATAAACCAAAAATCAATAACAATTTACCAGTTCAACAGAATGCGTATAGTAAATCGTAAATGTTAGATTCGACAAGAAGAGATTTAAAGAACCTTAACCTTATTTGACAGAAACCAAGTTAAAACACACTCAATTTTGACAAAGACGAGAAATCTGGTTATTTAGTAATTTGACAGCAAAACAGTTCTTTCATGATTGAGAAACCATCCGATAGTTCTGTTTATATTCGACCAAACACTGCGACACTCGGGATGCCAGGTAGTCTATCATGTCCACTCTAGTAAGCTTCTCGTTCATCAGCTGCAGTTGTTCTTCGGGAGTCATGTCTGGGAGGAGCTCTTCAGACCCGATGACGTCAACCTGAACTCTCCTATCCGGAGGTTGGTGCAGGTTAGCTTTGCAGTCCTCGTACATCCCACGTGCGAAAGAACAGGCGTTTTTCACCGGTTCGACGTACGATTCGTCCACGGTCGCCAAGTACGGCCAAAGATCCGCCTCGTTGTTTTTGTCGCGAATCAAAACGAACCTGATCAAATTCAAACAAGACATGATCTGGTCTGTGTGCGACTGCAAATCGGCTTCGACGAGGCCGCTGATCCTGCAATACCGACTCATCAGGTCGATCAACTTTTTTCCAGAGAAATACCTGAGGGACGTTGCGTCTTTGGTGTCCAACGCTTCTTTCACCTGGTCTTTCACCAATGTCATGCAAAACCCGATGAACCCAGGATCAGACGATAACTGGTTTGCGTTGTATAACACCATGTATTGCCCTTCTGCCGTGAATTTTCCAAGAAATTTTGGATAAATTTGTACGCTGAGTTGCCTGACTTCTTTCTCTTCGTTGTACACCATGCTGCGAGTAACCATTTCCAAAAATTTACTCATCACCGTATCTTTGATACTTTTGAATTCTACCGTTTTGGAAGAGATTCTATCTAAAACGGCGTGAAATAGCTTCAAAGACTTCAAAATTAACGGGGCTTCATCCGTGCCAAGTAGATCAAAAGCCAGAGCCATAGTGCATTCGAAGAGGTACTTCGGGGAATACACGTGGCTGATATTTTGCAATCTGTCTTCATCATCGAAAATCAAGTAAAAGTAACACCCAAGCGATACGTTGTTGAAATCCGTTGAAATGGCGTCGTCTTCCAACTGATCCACACACCCAAACGAAAGGTCGACGTGCGGCAATAATTCGAACGGATCCCGCACAAAAACTCCGATCATATCCAAAATTCTACCGGCCAGAGCGAAATAGTCAGAGTCCTTCGATAAATTCAGGTAGACCAACGGTCGACCCAAACATTTCAACAGAGATTTCACGATATTACTTCGATATTCTTCCATGTGGTTCGTTGGTACATCACAATTTACGTCGATCAAGTCTTGCACGAACGGTTGGAAAAATTCTATAACAACCTCAAGAACCATAGAAATATCACGAACAGCTTCGGATTTCTTTTTAGCAAATAATATCGTATCATCATCGTCGTCGACTTCGTTCGATTTTGGAGTATCCATGTTGCACAAGTGTCTCACAATCGTGTCGCACGTCCAACACACGGACTTTCCACGCTGATTAGGCATCCTGAGAAGGCAGTATTTTATAATATCCAACACCGTGCAGAATTTAACGTCGTCGCCATCCTCAGCTTGCTCTAAGAGCTCGAGATACGTTTCTTGTGGGGAGAACTCCCTGGATATTCGCTCGAGTATTTGGACGGCACACCTGAACACGGCAGGTTTCTCGTCGCTGAATTTCCTCGTCACGTATTTACCAGCGATTGGAATCAGTTCATATCCCGAGGCGTGGAAAGCTTCGTAATTCTTCAAATCGTGAACGGCTTCGAAAGCTTTTTGGGTTTCTTCTCCCTTCAAATATCCTTCGATTTCTTTGACGAAGGCAGATCGCCTCTCTTCGAAACCCTCATCCTGTTGGTTTGCCATGTTTACCTCCACCCTCAAGTCTGGAACACAGTAGAACAAAACCCGTCACTCCATCTGACTCCGTCTTCGCCTATTTCATTTATAAGCCCATTTTAGATTTTTCTGGCAGGCAGATATCGAGATAATTCTTTCTTGTTTCCGTGAGTTGATTTCACCAAAACATGGACACTATTCATCGAATTCACTATAAGCAACATGGAAACATTTAACATCTACTCTCTGGACTAGACAGCACTGACTGGATAAATACTATGTGAACCAATATTATTACATCACTTCTTCTGTCAGTTAGCTACTCTTTTAACTAACAATGGCCTCACCAAATACCCTTCCTTATCAGCTTATCTACTGGTACTACACAAGATACGTAAGAGAGGAACTCACAAGCGTTATCTTGAAAATCTTGACCGGAAGATCGGTGGAATGGAAGAAAGTATCTCTGCTGTTCCCACCTGCCTCTTCCTCTTCCTCTTCGTCCTCAGATACTTCCAAGCCGGTATCACCTGCATCACAAAAACGTTCAACTCGTTATTGCCAAGGTGAATGAGAAGAATAGAACAAGTTGCAGGAACAAAGAAAAACTCACGTAGGTGTGTTGGAGAGTCTAGTAAACGAGTAGGTTCACAAATAAATAATAACAGAAACTGCCAAATAGCTTTAAGTCAAAAGCGCTTGTAAGTTGCGAAGCACTACTTGTTGCTTCGCAACTGTCATACAAACAGATGGTTACTGTTACTAGATGGTATCCGTAGAGGTAGTGGCAACTCGAATCGTTGCAATTCGACTTCGGAAAAAGTAAATCGACGGCTCCCAGGGAAAACAATTCGTAAGGCCCACGTCGCCAAAAAACACGGCACGTGGAGTCCCCTCCACGGTAAAATTTACCACGGCCTGATTAGCGGAAATCTATCCCTGCTTTCGATAATCAGCCGGTAAATCGAAGCCCAGGAAAAGCTCCTCATCCAACCAGCGAGGAGAGGTGGAAGGACTGGAAGAAAAATCACCAAAAATATTCGACCGCCCATATGCCAGAAGATACGCCCCCAGCTGTTGAACAAAACTGTTACACGCTGCCAAAATCGAGGTCATGCACCAGCATCTGGAACCTAGAGCCCTTCGATCCGAGACGCACCCAAATCTGCTGCCTTCTGCTGTGTGACAAGAGAGCAGTATCACCACAGTCTACTTGGTCCGAGAGTACCTGCCACCTCCAGGGAGGAAGTGGATCGCTGCTGCTTCAAAAGGCCCTGGGACGAAATATCCGAGATTACCTTGATCAGAAAGGATCATCAGGTCAGTCCGAACACCAAATCACAACATACACAACATACCGTAACTCCGCGCGATCAGGAGGCACGTAGATAGGGGGTATGTTGTGATTTGGTGTTCGGACTGACCTGATGATCCTTTCTGATCGAGGTAATCTCGGAGATTTCGTCCCAGGGCCTTTTGAAGCAGCAGCGATCCACTTCCTCCCTGGAGGTGGCAGGTACTCTCGGACCAAGTAGACTGTCATGATACCGCTCTCTTAATTAATTAATATTAATGTAAGGTCACAATGATTAATTAATAATTAATTATATTGTTGAGTTGGATTATATAATATATAATATTATTATGTCTTCTGTCTGATATGGGATAATGTTGAAAAGACCCCTTTTTCCATCACAAAAAGGACCCAAAAAACCCACAGTCGTTTCGCCCACCAACAGAAAAAAGTAAAAACTTGTACTCGAAAAAAGTTGATGTGATCTCTCCAAGATAATTTTAATCAGAGCACTGTATTGGACGTACGAGACACTACTTTTACCACCAGCGCGTCTAGCGGGAGTTGCCACTTCCACTACAGGTACCACTTAGTGTTCTACATAAATGGGTAAGATGAATTTCCAAGCTTTTCTCAAAATGTCAAAAACGCTTGCATACGAGTCTGCAACACATTGAAACATTTTCATGCCCCCCCCCCCTCCCCTCCCGAGACATCTGTAAAGTACCTACCTGTAAAGTACCTAACAACTTCACTTCTGATGGTCATAATCATCATTGTAGCGACTTGGGACAAATTTCGTCGCATCAAATTTCGTTGCAACAAATTTCGTTGCATCAAATTTCGTGACGATTTTTTTTTTTATGTGCCATATGAAAGACATGAAAATGTCAAAATTAGAAAGCATTTTTCATGAATTCTCTACTGTATTTATTCTATCAAGTTATAGGTAACAACTCACTCAGACTCTCCAAGAAATTGTCCAGCGTATCCTCACTCCTCACGGTGCAAGCGACAAGGGAATACGCCTTCGTAGTTGTGATCAATGTCTTGATAGTGGAGCACAACTGAGGGATCAAGCCGAAGTCATACACCACGTCTGTAACATAACAATTGGTTACCTATTCATCTTAGGTACAGCTTAAAATACTACAATACCATTTAGATATCAGACCGTTTAACTTAAAATCACTGTACTGTGTTCAAGTGACTTCAGTTACAGCAAAACCTGCAACTGTTCGGTACAAGTTACAGATTGACAAGAATGGGGTATTTCGGTGGGTCAGAAATTCAGGTTTTTTACCTCAAATTTGGATTCAGCACCCTTGAAAACCTATATACTACAACTTTAAGCCCAATGATACTATAACATGTGAAGAGTCCACTCCAAGAATGATGAGAGTCAGCTTTTGTCGAAACTGAAAAAATCGAATTTGAAAGTTTCAAGACTCGCACTCACTATTAAGAAAATTATTAGATGATGATTAGGTGGTGCAAAATGTTCCCTAGCCCCCTAAGGTTAATGATAATTTGTTGGTTCGGCAAAATATTAAATTTTTGGGTAATTTAAGACGATAAAATGAAAGAAAACCCCTTTAAAAGTCAAAGTGCAAAAAAGATGAATGTCAGTAAAACAAGTTGGCAAAAAAAATATTGCCAATCAAATCACTAAAGAGAACACTGGGAAAAGAAGGGTTTTGAGTTAAGATTCGATTGAGAACAAAAAAAGTTATTTATTGAAAGAAAATGTACATAGTGAGAGATGAAAAAAAAAATAAAACCAAAAGATCTCTCACTGTTTTTTTCCCCCTCCTTTTGTTTTCTTCGTTGACTGTTGTCTTGTTGCAGCCTTCCTGACATTATGCCGTAGATGGTCAATAAAATCTCTGCCAACAAAACAATCTGAGCCTGTCTCGTGAGAACTTCCCTCAATTTCTTCATTACAGTTTCCATCTTGCCAAACTTCTTTCTTTTCTTCGAACCCCTTTCTACCTTCTCCTCCACTTCACTGCACTCACTCATACTTTACTATCAATAAACGTTCGATTACTTAAAAAGGTAAAATCTCTAGAGACAACTGGCACGAGTTTTAAACAGTAGGTAAACAACAGTGGAATAACCTTGCAGCCTTCCGTCGGGTTATAAAAACAACAGGTGCGGAAACATTGCACTACCGACTTTCATCCTTCTTGCATTGTCAGAAACTGACTCTCATCCTTCTTGCATTGTAGTCCTAAACTTTGACGGCGATTTAAGCCGAGACTCTTATTTTTGTTGTGATTTTGAGGTCACATTCATAAACTACTAGGTCAGGAGAAGGTATTGCCAACCAAAACTCGTTTTCCAAAAAAAAGTGACTCTCATCTTTCTTGGAGTGGACTCTTCATGTGGTAGAAAAATTAATTAAAGAGATCACACGTTTGAAAAAGGCGGGCCGCTATAAATGCACACACACTAGGCAAGGACTACGCTGTGGACTACGCCACGCGCGTAGTGTTTTGTAGTATCCAAGAGGTCCTCCAAGGGTTTCTGTGCATGGATACTTTTTTCAAAGACAGTTGGCTAGCTACGTCATGATTGGCTAGCTACGTCACACCATTCAAATCTTCAACTTTCCTTAGCTTCTTTGATTCTTTAAAAACATTTTCTCGACAAACAGACCCGATTACCCTTATTCCTGAGCCATACTCTTTTGAAAAAAAAAATTGACTGAAATACCCCATTTGGGTGCATTTCAGACATTATTTTTGCTTCCGAGTCTACCAAGGTAGCGGAAGCTTTGTTTTCACTTTTCAAGGAAGAAAAAAAAAAGTTCTCCAAAATCAAAATTTTCACTCGCGTTTTGCGTTTTAGACCTTTCTGAACAATTTTGGTTCCGTGTCTGTCTGTCTGTCTGTCATGAATTCCTTGTAACGCGCATAGCTATACGAAGTTATTGTCCGATTTCAATGAAATTTTCAGGGATTGTGCGGGTTGGTGTGTAGACGGTCCCCTATGAAATTCATCATCCCCGGACTGATATAAGCGACTGCACATGCGCAAACGTGAATTCCTTGTAACAGCCATAACTTCTACATTTTCCATCCGATTTCAATGAAATTTTCAGGGATGTTACAGATTAGTATTTAGATGGTCCCCTATGAAAATCACCACCTTCGGACTGATAGTAGCCACTGTGCATGCGCAAACGTGAATTTCCTTGTAACGGCCATAACTTCTACATTTTCCATCCGATTTGAATGAAATTTTCAGGGATGTTACAGATTAACTTGTTTTGATGTTTTGAGATTAACTACTATGCATCGGATCATCTATACAATCGGGTTATGGATACGAGGAAGCTATGTGCCACACCCACTTGGCAGACTTTTTTTTTCAAGTCCATTCATGCAGCATGAATTAATTAGCGAATTTTCAAAGAAATCTTTCAGTTGAAGGTATGGTTAAGAAAAGGAACAATGGTGTTGCAATTTCTTTTAGAACGTTTTTTTTAACACGATTCTTGGTTTTTTCGATTTTTAGTGTAGCATAGCAACATACTGTATGCACCGGGTATGCTTTGAAGATGTCAGGAGTCTATATTCACGTTCTACTCGTCTCCACAAACTCTTAGAGCACCCAAATGGCTATTGTTGGTGTCTTTCGATTTTCAGTATACCTACCATACCAACATACTGTATGCACTGGGTATGCTTTGAAGATGATAGTCCATGTGAGTCCAGATGTGAGTCCATAATCACGTTCTACTCGTCTCCACGAACTCATAGAGTACCCACACGGCAATTGTTGGTTTCTTAAGCCCAAGTCTCCCGAACAAATCCGACAGCAGCTTTCCAAAGCTCTCTTATCTTCAGTGTATAACAAAACGCAGCTAGCATTTTCGCATAATGGACGAATAAAAAAATATTTAAAAAACATGCGAAACAAGCATCAACGAGTCAAGCAACTTCCAAGCGAGCGAACTAACCTGCGGCAATGATGACGTCTGGCTGAAACAGCTTAGACAGCCTCGGTCCACCTTCTTCACTCCAGTCGAAATCCAGGACTTGGACGTTAGTTTTGTTAATCCTTTTAGGGACTTCGTCGCCCTCGGAGGTCGAGTTCAAAATGATGTTTCGCTTGAGCAATTGGAGTACTTCAGGATGACAATCGCTGAAGGTGTACGAAAGTGGAGGGGAATCGGAAAATATTAGTGCCAATCCCGTCAACCCTAGGCCACAACCCAGCTCGAAGACGCGTTTGAAGTGGAAGTGCTCCTTGTTCCTGATTCCCCAGTTGGCGAGAGCGATCCCAGCCTGCGGAAAACGATTCGTTTGATGAGCAGAAGGCTGAATCTACGTGTATACGTGACAAGAACACATGTAGAGAGTGACCACGCACCGTGTACATAATTTTGCCATTCTGAACATCAATTACGAAACTAGACTTCGTAAGAATTTTCTTAAGGGCGAAAATGTATTATAAAAACTTAGGACACAAACTCGGTCTACATTTTGAGCTGGTTTTGTCGACGTTAGTACTTTTGGATTTCGCTGGTCCTGATCTCCTCTTCTTTGGTCTGGTCTTCTTCACTCCGCCTCACAGCTGTAATTAGGGGCATTGTTTACTTCATCTCAATCAACAGGCTGTTGTCAGTTGAGATGATTTTTCAGAATCAACACCGTGATTCTTCAGACTCGAGGGTGTTGTTAGGGAGCAGGTGCCCCAATTAATCTGACGTCGCAACGAGCCTCTCTGGGACTTACAATGACAAACTTAGCTCTTCCCTGATTAGCTGGGGCAGCTAAATACGCTTCTGTCGGCGCTTGAATCTGAAATTTCACTGAGAGCCTCCCTGGGACCAACAATAACCCATGATCTCAGATCAATGCGATTTATCCACTCAGCAAAAGCCTTGCAGTCAGATATGCTACCATCTGAGCCAACCAGGACTTGTAAAGACACTCGTATTATTAGTAGATCATCTACATAATAATATAAGCCGAACTGGACAGCTTAGAAGAAAACATTATTTCAGTTGCTTACAATTAGTCTTAGGTTTTCTCAATAAAAAGAAGTCAGAAAGTTTGAATTGACATGAAAAGTGGTCGTTTACCTGCCAAGTGTGCAACCCTGTTGTTCCGTGAGCGAGGAAATTTCTGCTTTCTTGAATGGTGATGAAACGTTTGCCCAAAGGAAAGTGTCGGTAATGAAGCTCGCTGTCGGTCTCAGGCTCGGCGAGCAATGCCACCAAACGTTCGTAAGCTGCGTCGTGAGTCAATCCTCTTTCTTCCACCTACGTATGGAGGCAAATCATTATAGAATTCAAGTTCGAATTTCAGGTTTCGCATGATATGAATATAAGATGCTTATGAGATTTGTAACACATTTGCCAAAGAAGGCAACTGTGCCAAATGAAAGAATGGCAAATATGCAACAGAAATTTTTGCAATTAACGAATGTAGCATGACATTATCAAACCTTGGTATCAGCAATAAGAAAATAAACATCTATACTGACAGCCAAGCAAGCATAAAAGCCCTTCAAAATCCCATCACCACCTCAAAACTGGTGTGGGAAACAAAAGTCTATAAATAATCTGTTTCTTGGAAATAACAAAATTTCCATAAAATGGATACCCGGGCATACCAACCAGGTTGGAAACGAACAAGCCGATTTTTTTGGCAAAAGAGGGTTCGAAAAAAGGGGTTATAGGACCCTCGCCAGCAACTGGCATTTCAAAAAACGCCTGCAAAGAAAAGGTCAATAAATGGGAAGCCCAAGATCTTAATATACTCTGGTCTAAAGAAACTGATAGATATAGACAGACCAGAATGCTTATCACCTCATACGATCCTAAACAAGCCCTATGGCTAACTTCCGAAAGTCGAAACACCATGAGACTAATGATAGGCATTCTAACGGGGCATTATGACTTCTGTAGAATGCTAAACATCATGGACAACAGAATTTCACCAATGTGTTCTAGCGAACAAGAAGCTGACTCCGCTGAGCAATTTTTATGTAGATGCGACCGCTTCTGGAGGTCCAGAACGGAAGCATTCGGTAACCACATCGTGGAACGTGCATCCCTACGAGAAATTTCCTGGAAAAAGATTTTTAAAAATTCGCAGATCTCAGCGGAAGATTTACTGACTTCAACACGGGGTAGCCGGTGGAATCCTCTTTTTTAAATAAAGGGGCCTCGCAAGAGGAGGAGTATAAGCCATCGGAGCCTGAAACTCCATTCCAATGGCAACCCCAGGCAGTGAGTGAGTAAAGTTCCTAGTAGGGTCGATCCGGCGCGCCAGAACCGGATCTTCCGGCCATGTTTCAATATGGCGAGCCGGATTGCCTCCTAGTGACGTATTCGACTGTAATAATATGGCACCGCATCGGATACAGCGCGTTCTTATCACAATTCGGCACCGAATTGAGAGTGTGTGTGTTATACTTCATGCCGTATCTAAACCCACTAGGAACTCTCTATTGAGTGAGTGAGCCAAAGAAGGATCTGGTCTGGATGCACTCAAGAGGTATGTAGATATTCATCACCTCCATGGTACCAAAACTACCATCCATCAGATCTGTCGTAAATTAGTTCGTTAGTCCCACGCCAGAGAACAACTTGAAAAATGTAGATAATTTGTCCTTCAAAAAGAAATCATCATTCAAGCAAAATATAGACTAAATACGTTCAGTTTTGATCATCAACATTAATTAAAACACGTGTGTGAGATGGATATAGCTGAACTTGACCCTTGAAAATAATAGGATTAGTTATATTTGGACGGACGGATTTGATTCAGCTCAACTATAATACATATAAAATACAGAAAAATACCTATTTGAAGAGATGGAATGGTTCCTTTTTGGTAGATAAGAAAAGTCCTCCCTCAAGTATCCATGCACAGACCCAAAGGGGTATTTCAGTAAATTTTTTTTGAATTTTTTTTTTCAAAAGAGTATGGTTCAGGAATAACGGTAATCGGGTCTGTTCGTCGAGAAAATGTTTTTAAAAAAATCAGAGAAGCTAAGGAAAGTTGAAGATTTGAATGGTGTGACGTAGCTAGCCAAAACTGTCTTTGAAAAAAGTATCCATGCACAGAGAAGAGATTGGAATGTTCTCACTGGTAGCAGGTTCAAATTGAGGCTCCAGAACGTTGATCTTCCTCTTCTTTTCCATCATATTTAAAACGAAAGAAAGAAAAGAAATCATGGGCGATACACTAGCTGAAAATATGATGTCAAAACCACCAACGAAGCAAACAAAAAACAACCGATTACAGATGGCAGACGTAGGTAACGCTAACGATTGAACCATAAAGTAACGCTATCTGAAATGAGAATCTCTTGGATACTACAAAATACTACTCAACACGCACGCGGCGTAGTGTGTGTGCGTTCATGGAGGCCCGCCTTTTTTTCAAACGTGCGATCTCTTTAATTCATTTTTCTACCACATGTTATAGTATCATTGGGCTAAAACTTGGAGTATTTGGGTTTTCAAGAGTGCTGAATCCAAATTTGAGGTCAAAAACCTGAATTTCCGACCCACCAAAATACCCCATTCCGTAGGGAGTCCACAGAAACATCCCCTTCATCAATGAAAGAGAGATGAGAAGAAGAAAATTTATACAGGGAATTATAAAACCCATGCGAATTTCCTTAGCTCCAGCATCCTAATATGGTGAATCAGAGGGCAAAGAAAGTAATAACGGGTTCACAGAGTATACCTGGTATAGGCTGAGAAAGTCTTCCCAAGTTTCCTCTTTTGGTTTATTATTTTAAATAAGGGTTAAAATTTTGAAAATGCCTTAACTCAAGAAATTTGTATATAAAGGTACTGTTTTTCCATGATTAAGATAGTATAGATATTTAGAATTTTTTCCAGACCACGCGGAGCCCTTTAGGACAAACCGTTCGCTCCCTACGAGAATTTAAGGGTTGGACGTTGATAAACCAGAAACACGAGTGTGAATAGCAAAAAAGGCCTAATCCCCGTTCAATTTTTAGCTGACCGAAATGGGATCGATGTTTTTCTTCAAGTTGGTTGGTGGTAACAATGGCAAAGCCGTGTTCTTCGCAGACAAGTGATCTATATAGAAAAATAATAGGTAAACTTTGTGTAATAATAATAAAAGAAGTAGCTCTTTTTTAAGAACTACTAGACTGGTCCAAATAATACTCACAGAGTTCAGAAACTGCTTCAAAAACGCTTTTCGAAAAGTCGGTTTCAATGGGTATTTCCTGACAGTCGGATGGTCAACCGTCAGTGACAATAATTTGTCAATGTGAGCTTCGGAGCTTGAAAATTCCAATTCCACGAGGTGCGCTAGAAGTTCCTGAAAAGTTTCAAAGTGATGATTAGGTACCTATCTACTTGAAATAATGAAGTACTCAGAAAATTCAGTTTTTTTTAAAATGAAAATTGGGTTCGCTGTTCCATGATTGACTGCTGTCTTCAAGATGGGTGGGCAAACAATAGTTTATCTAGCTTTTCTGCTAAGTGTAGAAGCACCTAACGGGTAGAAACAAGGTAACTGACTGCAAAGTTACAATCTGAAATTGATTTCAAACCGGTCTAATCGAATTTCCGTGATCGGCACCAAGATCTGATTTCATCAAACTACAACGCCGTGCAGACGTTAAAATGTCGACAAATCATGCAACCATCCTTAGCTGGGACCAATTAATCGTCGAATAACCGTAATAATGAGACAAAATAACTCATACCTCCCAGCTAAAGCATTTCAGTTCAGCACCAGAACAAAATTTGTGGCTAAAGTCTATGAGAAGAGCACAGGATTCGCTGCTACAGGACATCTCATGCTATGCACACGTAAAGGTGTAAATTCAGCACACAATTAAAACGTAAACAAAATCGTTCAAACACAACACTTATGAAACTCTTCAAGTAGAAATACCTCCCGAAGTCGATAAAATTACTTTCTGTACTCGCAAATCCACCTATAATCTGGAAAAACGCGTGAACAGACGAATAACTATGAAAAACACAACCTCCACCCAAGCAAAACAAAGGTAGGGCCAGGCCACATAAATAAGAGACTGTAATGCAAACATCTCTTCTGAATGGTGATTATGCGCTCTCTGTTAACCTTTATTTGACCTACTTCTTTTACATAACTCCATTCTTCCTTTTCCTACAAGGGACTCCCCCCTCTCGTTATTGCCTATCACGGAATTCCTTGGCATCCTAAATAGAGCATCCATCCATCCATCCATTCTTCATATTCCCGCCTTTTATAAATAAGATTCTTCAAATACCTACACACGATACGATTCTTCCTGGGGTACATTTCTTTTGGATACTGATTTCAATTGAACATGTAAGGATACAGGGTAACTCTTGTTTTGGTCACGTGGAGGTTCAGTATGTAGCTCATTTTGAGTAGGTTGACACAAGTTCCCGTTATTAGTGATAGATACTGTTATGTTCCCGTTATGTGTGATAGTACCTCTAAAATCGCTGAAAATTATAGCACGATTTATTATTTGAACAGAAACAACCACTTCTATTTGAAAATTCGCAAAAAAAAAGATCGGTAAGTACATTACAAAAATTATTTTAACGGTAATATTTTATTATGAAATTAAATTATTAAATTAATTATTAAATTAAATATTAAAATTATTAAATTATTTTATTATGTGAAATTAAATTTATGAACAATAAGATTCTAATCAACACCGAAAAACGATCGTGGGAAAATTAATGTTTTATGCTTCTGTTGAATTAACTACAACAAAAACTGATTATTTTCAAATTAAAGACTTATTAAACACTTATTAAATTGTTGAAAAAGTGTGCCTTTTCTTTATTAAACACTTATTAAATTGTTGAAAAAGTGTGCCTTTTCTTTATTAAACACTTATTAAATTGTTGAAAAAGTGTGCCTTTTCATGCTTTTGTTGAATTAACTACAACAAAAACTGATTATTTTCAAATTAAAGACTTATTAAACACTTATTAAATTGTTGAAAAAGTGTGCCTTTTCCCGCCGGTGTGCAATAAAAATTTGAATTTGTATACTATATTTGAATAACATAGACTGTAACAATATTATTTGATACAACTAAGAGACCAACTTACTGGCTTCTGATTGATTCACTGTCTTATTGATAGCTTTTAATCAATATGGATGAGAAGTCGATCTTGATTCTAAGGATGATTTTTTCTTTTCTTCAATGTGTCTCTTACTGGCCGATCGTCTTGAATCAATAAGCAATCATAATTTAGGACCAGGAGAAAACCCTTTGAATTTGAGAAGAATCGATAGGTAGGTAATAATCTGCATCACGTACAATTTGTTTAAAAAAAAAAAAATCTGTAGGTTCACCCTAATAATGGCATCACCTTTGGCCCACACTTTCCTATGTTCATGTGGAAAACCCTATTACTCGTACTACCCGAAGTGCACGAGAGAAAATGAATGATGAAGAACCGACATTTCTTTGGCCTGCTATCCTGCACGATTTAATTTAATTTAATTTGTGTTTTATTTGTAAAGGCCGGATCGGCAATACAATTGTCAACAATGCTAATAAAATTTAAAATACAATTTAAACGACCTAAAACTAAAGTTCGGAAAAAATAAAAAATGAGGCGAAAACAAAGCCCGCCCGGTAAAAACAAAATATCAAGGACCAAAGCCTGCTGAGGACTCGATTCCATTGAAAATAACCACCTGTTTCCAGCCTCGCAGAAAACTCCCAAAGAAAGACTGAGTCAGATCTCCAAACCCATAGTGGGGTAGCTTCCTGATAAGCAAATCATGAGGTACAGAATCAAAAGCCTTTGACAGATCGTAGAGCTGGAGTGAGGTGCACTGATGATTATCCAGGGATTGAAGCACCTGCATTATCAAAGAGCACGCTGCAGCTGTACTCTTACCCTTGCGGAATCCAAATTGCTGTTCATGCATAATGCCGTTATCCTCCAAATAGGTATTCAGTCTGTGCAAAACAACATAGCAAAGAGAGGAAGTTTGGAGATGGGACGAAAATCTTCGTATCTTTTGGATTTACCCTTTTTCGGAACAGGCGTTACAGTAGCAATCTTCAAACAATGAGGAATTTCACCATGTCGGAATTTCCTATTTTTGACCCCAAAATCGGATTCAGCACCTCTAAAAACCCCCTATGGCAAACTTTCAGCCCGAACTTCCTAATCTACGAATAAACAAAACAGTGTAGAAAATACGAATGTTTAAAAAAACCGGGAAAATGACGTCATGCTGGAATAGTTCATTTATGGCCGCTTGAAGCGCTGAGATCGAGAAATCTATAGTCCCCAGATGCAAAATTTCATGAAACAGTAAAGTTCGAAATCGAAAAACTGAAGAAAAAAATAGAAAAAGCAAGATGGAGAAAATTGGTTTCCTCTGTTTTTGTTTGATAACTTTTCTCTTAGAAAACACGATTTCGTCGTCCCAATGGGCAACACTGGGAGGAAAGGGCGATCCGAACAGCCCAATCAGCGAGCGTTCCCGCTGCACGTCTGTTTCCCGGTTAGTTTTGAAATTAAAAATTTTGACTGTCTCCCAAAAATAACAGGAGACTTATTTTCCAAAATCAGCCCGATTTTCATCTATCCCACACCATTAACTATTCAGGAAAAATGCAAACAGAAATCGGTGAAATTCCTCATTTGGGAAGGATCCCTCTGAAAAACAGGAGTTGAAAATGTATGCCAGGGGCTCGACTATGAGGGGTGATACAAAATAAATTGGCCAGTGTAAAGGAACCTGGTCCATGTCCCCCTTGATGGTATTAACCCTTCAAGGGTAGGGTGCTCTTGTGTCCTTATTCGGGTGGGGCGGAGCACTCGGTGCGCCTCTCTGTTTTTGTTGACTTCATACAGTTTTCATCTTGTATCCCATTTTCCAAAAAATCCATCAAATAAAACAAAACAAAAAATTGCATCTAATTCGAATGATAAATGTAAGTGTTATGGCTGTTACAAGGATTTTACGTTTGCGCATGCGCAGTGGCTACTGCCTCTTTTATGGTCTTGATTTTCATAGGGGATCATCTGAAACCTAATCCGCAAAAATTTCATATCGATCAAAATCAATCGAAATTTAATATCAATCCCCGAAGCAAGTTGATATGACTCCCTACTAGTCACTTCCATTGATCTCCCAGATACTGACTTCCAAAATTCCAATTTCGGATTACCAGAATCAATTTGACTTTGCCGTTTACCGAATCGTGGTTTATCTGTCTGAACTAAACATCAACGCCAGTTCAAAAATCACCAACCATCCAATATGAAGAAAAAAGAAAAAAAAAAACCCATGAAACACAAAGTAAGTGAGTTATTCATTTACTACGAAGACATAATGTATAATGTTCAATTTCTCCCTTGCGAGGGAAAAACATTAAATCATGTTTAATGTTTTTCCCTCGCAAGGGAGAAACTCAGCTGATCAGTGACCACTCAGGCGCCTTCAGCATTCTCCATTGACCCTGCTTCTCAAATTTCAGCTTCCTGCGTTCAACAGGAGAGAAAATGGCTTTGGAGCTCACTCAGCTGATCAGTCACCCTTCAGGCGCCTTCAGCATTCTCCATTGACCCTGCCTCTCAAATTTCAGCTTTCTGCGTTCAACAGGAGAGAAAATGGCCTTGGAGCTCACTCAGCTGATCAGTGACCACTCAGGCGCCTTCAGCATTCTCCATTGACCCTGCTTCTCAAATTTTAGCTTCCTGCGTTCAACAGGAGAGAAAATGGCCTTGGAGCTCACTCAGCCGATCAGTGACCACTCAGGCGCCTTCAGCATTCTCCATTGACCCTGCCTCTCAAATTTCACCTTCCTGCGTTGAATAGGAGAGAAAAAAGTGTGCCAAGTTGGGTGGGCAGTATAGCTTCCTCACTCATTGTAACATGGACGTATAGAATCAGTTGGCGAAAAAATTATGATTCAAAGAGTTATTGAATACCAAAATATTAGCGGTCCACCGTCTAGGACCTAACCCACACAATCCCTGAAAATTTCATCGAAATCGGTTGAATAGTTGCGGAGTTTTGGTTGTAACAATAAATTTAAAGTTCGCGCATGCGCAGCGGCTATTGCTTGACCAATTTGATTGAAACTTATAGGGTGTCTCTTAGAAGTTAGTCCCTAACTAACCTCCAAATTTGAGCAAAATCGGTTCATTAGAAACCGAGAAACCGAGGTCCCAGGAAATTCACGTTTGCGCATGCGCACTCGCTCCTATTGGTCCGAAGGTGCTGAAATTTATAGGGGACCGTCTAGGACCTAACCCGCACAATCCCTGAAAATTTCATCAAAATCGGACCACAGGTTAGTATAGTTTTGCCCGTTGCAAATTTGCGTGTCGGAATTCACAGAATGACCCCCAGCCCTAAAACATTAAACATGTTAAAAAACAACAAATCCGTTAGATAAAATTCAGATATTTTTAAAAGTACAACGCTTTATCAAAAATGACCAGAAGAAAAAAGAAGATATTAAAAAAATAATAAATCAAAGGCAAATAGCTGGTAAGCATTAAAATGAATTTTAACAAAAACTTGACATTTCTCTTTTTGAAACTTACCAGTTGTCAATTATAATCGGAATTATAAATACTTTCTTTAATATTACAATTTTGGCACAGTGGCTCATTTTCTGCCAGGTGAGCCGCTGGCGCACTCGATGTGCCAAGACGGAAAAAAGTAACAAATGTGCACTGGAGTAAGGCCATCGTTGAACTGGAATATTTCGATGACCGAAATGTGAAAACAACAAATCATTGGGAGGGTAGAAGGCATGTGAGACTCGAAGAAACAAAACGTATCTTCTTGTAGTTGAACTTCGGCTGCTGGCGCACTCAGTGCATCAGCCCTACGCACGAAGGGTTAATTAGGTACCAACATAATTTAATTGATAAACGCAATTTAAATTCTTTGTAATTTAGATTAATATATTTTTAAAATTAAGAAATATAATTTATAATTTTGGTGTCGTAAGCCGATTTCTCGTCACATAGGTATGTGTGGGAGAGCTGGAGGTACGCCAGGTAGTATCTAGAGCGGAAGACTCCCAAAATCTGGAAAGAAGACCTAAGACCTTCAGAATCAAGCAGTTACTTAAGAAAATACTAGGGTTTATGTTTACTCGTTTATTAAAACACAATGGAGCTTTTTTTAACGAAAGTTGGGGGCTTTCCAGCCGATGAGTAATTTGTCTTGGCTAGCGTTGCCAAGGTTACGCATCGTTATGGGCAACGAGCAACGCTATTTTCAGATTGCAGTATCAGCAAGGTTACGAACTTACAAGCAGAGGCACCTCCCCTCTTTTTAACCCAGATTTGGCCGTATCGAACGACATTATGTGCAGTGTCCAAATAAGGCCAAAATCACAGGACTGATCAACCAGTACGCTGAGGTACCCAAATCAAGAAGAACCTGTGAAACCTCTTCTGAGTTATGAACAAACTCGCAATCCAGGAAAGTAAGTTTTAAACACATTCTTACGAGTATATTATTTATCATGTCCTTCATAAACAAGGAAACTACACACCTATAGACCAATTCCAAACTCGTTGAATCTCATTAAACTTTCCCAAATCATCTTGAACATGGAACAATAAGATTTAATACGAAGGAAGTGAATTTTCAAGATTTAAATCTTTGCTTTCTACCAAAATACCAACCCTAATTTTAACTGATTCGCAAAATTTCAATATTAATCATCTGCCAATACACTATTTTCTCTAAAATTGATTAATATAAAAATAGCATCCTATTATTTTTTTAAATTAGACAATATTAAGAAGGAAATAATGTTTGGGTACCCTCAAGATTTTAATTTAATTCATCAATTTTTACCTCAGTTATTATTCACAAGTTCTATTTGCCAGCCAAAGTGTGGGTAGTATGAAGTCTTGGTAGAGATCTCTCCCAGGTTCCCTGTACCTACTTGGCAAAAGTATCTCCATGGGGATTCTTTCAAATTTCCCCTTCTAAAGTGTTCTTCAGGCCCTCCAAAAACATGTTAAATTGAAAAAGCTTCTAAAATGTTGAAATTTGAACAGATTTTCAACACGTGTGGTTTACTAAGTACCTATATATCGTAAACTGACACGATGAATGAGAATTTTTATTGAATACAATTTATTTCGTTCTATTTCAATCAGAATGGAATTAAAAGTAAAAAACAAATGGGAAGAAAGAATCCTTAAAATAAAATAATGGAAGAATCACTAACAATAATTACTCGCTAAGGTAAAAGCACCAATGGTGGAATGCTTAAGGTCCTTAGCAATTCAATTGTACTCGGTTCTCGTGGTACCTATTTTTCTAAATTTTTCAGATCAAAAACTTATGAAGACGCCAATGGGTCCAGCAAATCTTCCCCTTTACGGAGAATGTCTGAAAATTGCTTTAAAAGTAGTTTTTTGTTATAATAATCCGTTTTCCTCAGCTTCTTGTTTTGTACCATTAGTGGAACGCTGAAAATTGTGGGTGTTCCTAAGTTGGAATTTTTTGCTCCAGTCGTGGAACGATGCCAAAATTTCAACTCGTCATTAAAATTTCCCCGTTATAAATACTTATGTAGTTACTTAATCATTTTTATTAACAATATGAATTGGGCATTAGGTAGATAGTAGTTATAGGTATATTCAATAAATAATAAATTGACCACATTTTCAAATATTCAATTCGAATAATACAATAATGAACAATAGGGTGGGAGGATGGGCTCATGGTTGTTTCTTTTCAATGTGTTCCATCGAGTAGCTCCGAGAGCTCGGGTTCGGCATATTGAGATGTAACTAAATAACAATGAAATCAAAATTAAGCAAACACAAATGAAGATGAAGAAAAACCGGAATTTCAAAAGATGAGGAGCGAACACACGATCCTTGGTACTAATAAGTACCTACCTAAGTAATTTTTAGCAGATTCTTTTCAGGTCCTTTGGAAGGTTTGGTAATTTTTTGAAAAATCACTGATGACATGAACCGACAGCAGAAACATTCGAGAGCAACCAAATACTGCATTGATCCAGTGGTGGAATATAGATGTTCTAGTCTTGGAATACCATAATATGGTATTGTTGATAATATCAACCCCATTCCACTATTGGCTACGGTGTAGAGACGAGATATTTGAATATGTTGGAGTTGTTAGATGAATTTACAAATAATAATTAGATACGAAAATCTTCAATCACAAAAAAATAGTTGAATGACCATTCCACCACTGGTACTCTCGACGAAAATTATGTGCCAACAGTGGAATGGTTGATATATTGAAAAAACTAATGATAGAGACGTTTAAAAACTCAAGAACATGAAGAACTAACATAATAAACAATGTTGAAACCAAATGAAACCACAAAGAAAGAACACAATCAGCAATAAACACTAATTTCGGAGGAACCAATTTCACTAACAAATGGAGCTTCAGCTGCCACGTTCTGACAGGAGCATCTAGGATGTGAGGATGGATAAAACGGCATCAGCGCTGCCTGGCGACGATTAGATAAACCTTCCGGAACTCAAAACCTACGTTATCACACTTATCAATCGGCCGATGTGATTTGTGAAGTAGGTATCGTGTGCCGTGTTCCTAAAGCCGGGTTCCGTAGTGCTTAATAGGATTCGCGGATGTTAACTTTCGAAGGAGGGTGTTGCGTATTGGAAAATCAGTTATTTTACGGATTACGGACATACCTAGCTACTTTGATAAACTTCGTAACGAACTCCTGTCGTTTGCTTACAACTCGTTCGACTCGATCTCACTCGAACGTTATTTCGTTTTGCTTTCTGGTTGTTTCCGAACCATGATCAAAAACATATTGTTTAGTAATTCATTAATTCCAGCGGACATTCCATAGGATAAGCATTAAGGCAACTAGTTGGTAGGCGATAAAACTCGTAATTTATTTACCTTCTTCCTGCACATAACTGTTTCACTTAGTAATTTAGTTAGTACCTACCTATTTTGAGTAAGAAATAGTGGAATCTTTAACGGCATGCGAGCCTCGAATTTGAACAGCATTAAAATCCATGTTCTAATATATCCAACATTCGAATTGAACCCCACATCAAATGATGCTAGTAAGACTTTTTTTTACTTGAGTAAGACTTTTGATGTTTATCATAAGCTTCGTGATATATTGAGACAAAAGTCTGAATTATAGATGTTCAAGTTCATCTTATTGACTTTTGGATTGTAGTTCATTCAAAGGTGATATAAAAGTTACTGTTCAGTAGGTATGTAATTCACTACACTATATGTTCCTTCTGTGCCTGTTTTTCTTGACATAACTACGATACCATTGTAGTGATGCCTTATTTTTTCGTAATTAGAGGGAAATTGTGAATTTTAGACATTGTAACCAAGTAAGTTCCCCTGAAATGTCATATTGATACTGTGAAACGTCTAGGCTGACTCGTTTGTTCCTATATGCATGTACTGTAAGACAGACATCGTTTTGTAGTAATGACAATTTTTTTAGACTGTCCAGGAATTTTTTTCCACCCGGAAAATGAGTGTTGTTTTAAAATGATTTAGGTACCTACTAAAAGTACTAATGTTCCTAATGACCTCAATGGTGATTATTTTTGGGATTTTTTTCATTGAATAAATCCAATAACCATTACCGATGTGGAATTCAATCATTTCATTCCCCAATTTCCCGAAAACGACCTTTGTTTTGATCCATTTAACACGATTTTTTACTGGTATTCGTCACATCGACGAATGAGTTGCAATAAGCACAAAAAATGGGGTTGCATTCTAGGGTTAAATAATAATTTTATCATTATTACATTACAATTTTATTATTAAATTATAATTTAATTATTATTATGAGTTTAAATTTTTATAAGAACAATGAGGAATTTCACGGAATTCTGTTTGCATTTTTCCTGAATAGTTAATGGTGTGGGATAGCTGAAAATCGGGGTGATAGTTACCTTTTCAAGTTCATTGCTGATGGCCATGATTAAAAACAAGCCAGTGTTTTGAATTATTACTTTCAAAAATGAACCTTTGGAATTAGAATTAGGCATAAAACTAAAATCTGAACACATTTGAGCCGAAAAGGTTTGCTAGTTAGATTATTATCAACCCACAACTTTATCTCAACCCTAATATTTCTGGATTAATCATGATATTAAACTAAGTAACAGGAAAACATTTAAAATTAAAAGAAATGTATAACAAAAATATTTATTGATATATACATGCAGTTGGGAACTTCCGGTCATTGATAACAAATTACCTTGTTCTCAACTGAGAATCATGAATTAATAAACACTTGATACATTACTACACAATAAAATTACCTGACAATCACAACTTGGGGTGCAGTACAAAATAAATCAATAAAATGACTACGCCAAGCAGGCATCATTTCTACAGAGCTTACCAATTTTGGATTTGATGACATGAAGTAAGTTCAGAGTAGCCACACAACTTGGAAAAGTCAGGAGATTTCTTCTGGTAAAGGCAGTTTTTTTTTCATTAGATAAAGACATCAGTGAGATTATAATAAAATAAATAAATAATATATTTGATTTATTATTGGCTTGTTTTATTATTTTATATTTATTTATTATAAAATAATAAATAATACAATAAATCATATAAATAAATATATTTATATCAATATATATAAATATATCTATCAATTTTCACCAAAAATATAAAACCTACAATTTACCTATTCCTTAGCCCGGAATCAGGTAGCCCCCCTCCGGGGGGATATAATATAGTATTACACATATTGTACTTTTATATTTTATTTAATATTAACCATAGTCATGAGATTAATCATAACGGATTATATTGACTTTTATAAAAAATTAAATAAAATTCTATAATATATTTGAATTAAGTATATCCATTAAAGGCGTACAAAATGAATTTTATTCATTTTGGACTCGTTTGACTTTCAGTATGAATTTTAAGCCAACCTGAGACTCTACAAAATCCATCTTGCACCACACAGTCCCAAATAGAAAAGACCAAATAGATTTTGGCAATGTTTGAGTACTAATTGAACTGGTCGTTGAAGAAGCCAAACAAACCTGAACATCCTAACGAATTATTTCTCCTGGTACAAAAATCTGTTCAGGAGATATTAGAATACGGTTTTCTTCATTGCAGTCATCTCCAGCAGTCACAATCTCGTCCGCAGGTACCATCATGACCAAGAAAAAATGAATAAAAACAAAATAAGGAAAAAAAGTACTCAAAACCATCCAAATTTGTTAGTTACAAATTACTAACTGAGTAATTAAATCAATTATAACGTATTCAATTATGTCACTATGCTAGTTTGTGCATAAACGGTTTTCTAAATTACTCGTAGGTACCTAAGCTTTAATGTATACTTACCACTTGGTCGATTGCTAGAGGTTGAGTCCAGTAAGTCCCAAGTGTGTCGTCAGTATGAAATCCCTTCTAACATGGAATGGAGCCTGCAAAGAGAAAAGAAAGAGTACCTATTCATTTAGTTTTTGGTACCAGACAAGCATTTAGGTAGAGATTTGCAAAGTCCTATGCTGATGTATCACCTGAACATTATTTATTATTTTAGATAAAATTAAATAGGTAAACATAGACGGGTAAATACATTTACTTACGTTTGCCGGTATGACGATGGGGAAATTCCTTTTATAGTCAAGCTTTTCTGGGGTTTCATCCTAGTGTTCGGAGCAGACGGTGGTATCTTTGTTTATGCATCTATATTCCGTGCCTTCTGTAATCTAACATTAGCTCCTCTGATTATCGCCAATATTACGAATACTCTACAGAGAGTGCATCTTGCAAGATTTCTGAGTGCTTCTCGCAAGGTTTTAGGTATGTGAATCTCCTCATCATTACATCGCTTCAGTATAACACAATTTCCCGTGGGTAACAGCAAACAGGGCAAAGGAAATCGATAGGATTTGGTGGGCGGATTATATCCTGGTCGTCCAACTTTGCACGGTCGCTATTGCACTCAATGTATGCACAGTAATGGCATTGTGGAAGTGGAACTGTTCTAGTTCTCGGGGGAATAGCACTATGTACTATTAACTATTTTGCTGTACGACTCTGTTGAGGGCAAGCACTTCGTCACAGCGAGGTAATATACGTGTAATGGACCAGAATTAGACGCCGCCCCTCAGACAGAAATCCGAAACGCCAATACATCCATACGAATTTACTTCCATGAAAGCAACCGCCTCTTCACCGCATTGATGTCCGCCAGCACACACCCGCACCACACGAGCGCCACCATCGCAGCCTCCCCCATCACAGACCAAGATGGCCGGAGGGCTTAAATAGGGGTGCCCCCACCACCAGCACCTCATTCTACCAGTGACGCGTCTCGTGTGTGATCGAACCTAGCTGTGTATGGATCATCCCCTCTAATCGTACCAAGTGATCAGAACTGAGAATTCTCGTGCAAATAGTCTGTGAGCTTCTTCCCGCCAGTTAGTGATTCCGCGAGTTCGAGTAGCCAAGGCGCGAGCTCGGAACACTACAGCCTTCTCCCTGAACCGCCGCAAGTACGTACCGGACCGAAGTTCGTACCACGAACCGGAACAAATCTGCTCCGTACCTCCCCGGCAATCCCTCAACAAGCCTTCAAGGAGCGAGGCCTTGGAACCTCAACTGCTACGGAAATTCTCAAGAATTCAAGCTCGGCCATAGGTGAGACCATTCCCTCAAAACCCTCCTTCGTAAGCGCTTACCCCTTTTCTTCAAAATCTGGCAAACCTTCCCCCTTTTCAAAACGTCCTGCAAAAATAAGTAATAAGAGAAACTGTGAAAGTAAAGTAAAGTAAAGTTAAGTGTAACGAAAAGTAACGTAATAGTAGAAGAGAAACTGTAGTAGAGTAGTTGTGTAAGGAGAAAAGTAGAGTAAAGTAAGAAGAAGTTTTTGTTATAAAGTAGAGTCAAAATTGTCTAAGTCAACAGTAATTTTAAGAGGAAGTAAATTCATATTATATTTTGTATTTCAATATTTCAGTCTTTATCTTTAAGTGTGGTGAATTTAAAGTCAATTTTATTAAAGTCAGCTCCATCAGAGCAAAAGTCAGAATTAACAACATTCCGCTTCACGGTTTAAAATTTGTATTTTCGTGAATAAAAACCCTACGTGTTTAATTCTGTGTTTCCTCATTTCAGTATTTCCACTCTCTCTCAATTCGTCAATCAGACTTGGTAACTTGCAAATTTTACTATCTTTGGGTATTTTTCTCTGAGTCAGTTCACTGATCTCAGAGTGGTGGCAGCGACCTAGGAATTTCAACACAATCAGAAGTAGAGCCACTGACCCCCAAGAACCTTCAGTTCGGGTGTCACCTACCTGGGGTTTTCCGACACTTAACATCTAGAAAGGGATTAAGGTTGGGACAACAAAAGGTATACCTGGTTGGTGGGAAAGTAATTTATTTCATATAAAGGTACAAACCAGAGTTCAACAGTCCTCAACTGCACCTGTGTTCCAGCCAAGGACATCGACCCCTTCAGGTAAGACCCTTCTACATCTTGATTTAGGAATTCCTAATTTTAACAACAAACCTTGGTTCACCCAAAATACGTACAATCACAATTGGTGACCAGCGGTGGGATCAAAGAAAATTACGGTTTTCAGGACCCAAAAACTCAAAAGCAAGTACCAGTCTGACAATTGAGAAGTGTTCGGATTGCTGAAATCTGGAATTTTTAATTAAAAATAATAATAATTTTGCACACATTTTGAACACACACACTTGTAAAAACAAAAGATTCAGCCGGTAAGTGAGAGGAGCGCAGAGAGTTCATTAGTACGCAATTCGTACTTTTCTTGTATATTTCATTTATTATTGTCGCTCCGTACTCCACCGATTCCGTCCGTATCGATACCGTATTCAAACCGATACGCGTTTCGAACCAAATTTAAAACGTACCATTGCTTCGCGGACCGACCTACAAGTCGATCCGTTCTTAGAGTCACACCAGTACCTCATTCGAACCGACTTTCAGTTCGAACCGAGGCAAAATCCGAACCATACTAGTGCATAGATAGAACCGCTTCATAGGTCAAACCGCTTCACTGTTTGAACCAATTTACTGTTCGAACCGCTTCACTGTTCGAACCTTTGCACTATTCGAACTGCTTCACGATTCGAATCAAAATCGTTCAAATCGGGACATAAAACAAACCGCTTCACGGTTAGAACCGATTCACAATCCATACTGGTGCATAATCCGAACTGATTCACAGTTCAAACCAACGCAAATAAAACGCTATCGACCTGATTAGAAAAGTTCCCTTGAGTAGGAAAAATTGGATCAACATTTGCTTGGCCCTCTCGACGACCGAATTTGGTGCCTCGGAAAAGTGAAGTGATCAAAATTTTTTTTTGTGTATTGCCCGGGCTTTTCTCATTTTTCTTAAAAGTGACAAATAACCAACCGACAACATGGAGCCATGGCTGAAAGCAAGCGAAACAACGGCAGAGTTGGCAGATGCAATGACGGAAGCAATGAACCGAATGGGAGAATTCTTCCGGAACGCACCATCCCCGGTTCAAGGAACGCAAACCCCTCAACAACGAGATCTCCCTCGATCTCTATTCCTGGAGATTGAACCGTGGAATCCGGACGAACCTGATGCCATCTCGGCCGCCGCATTCTTCGCTGAAGTGGAACAAGCCACCCACGACCTTGATCAGGAGCAGCGACTCCGGTTCCTGCGCACCCGACTACGAGGAGGAGCAAAAAGATTCCTACAGGAGGATCTGGGGGCCCGACCATATGACAACTTACGAGACGCCGTACTCAAATGGTACGAGAGCGAAGACCCCGAGAAAGCCATGATCCGGTTATGGACGACCAAACGACAACCCGAGGAGAGTATCAGGCGTTTTGCCGAAAAACTACTGACCACAGCGAAAACCGCAGTCCGCCACGAAATTGCGCTCACGGATGCTCAACGCAAGGAATGGGTCAAGAACAAGACTCTTCGAGCCTTCGTAAGAGGAATAAACAAAGAAATAAGTCTTTTCTTGCAATGCAACTTTCCGGATACCCTCGAGGAAGCCGTAAAACGGGCAGAGGATCTAGAAGACACCACGCAGAGCGAAAAGATAGCCGATTTCAAGTGGGACATCGCGGGAGTCATGACGAAAGACGCCCTTAAATGCTATACCTGTGGGGAGCCTGGACACTTCTCCGGAAAATGTCCACAGAAATCGAACCCCCAAGCACCAGTCAAACGGCAAGCGTTCACACCACCATACGCTGGGCAAAGTAACCCAACTTGGAGACAAACGCCAGCTGTACCTCGATACCCCTGTCTATACTGCGGAGATTATTCGCATTTTCCAGTAAACTGCCTGCACCACATCGAGAGTACCATATTCTGCGATTTCTGCGGAGCACGGGAACATCTGGAGAGCGAGTGCATAAAGAAAAAGAAGATGATGCCGATATCACATCCGCGAGGGAACGTGACGGGACCAGCAGCGGCGATAACCTCCCAGCCAACAGATGAAGCCCACGAGGAAGAGGTACGCGGTGAGGACGTAATGGCCTTCCAAGCGACCGTGAATTGCTTCACTTGGCCGATGATCCAGATGAAAATCGGACTGGGGAGATACGACCGTAAAGTGATCGTGGACACGGGCGCAGCTGTTTCCGCGCTTTCGAAACCGGTACCAGGAGTTCCTATCAAACCAACCACTACGCAGCTCTGGGGAGCGGATGGACAAAGATTGCCCCTCCTCGGAACGCAAGAGCTACCGGTGAGAATCGGGAACCTACGGACCTCACACCGATTTTATGTGTTCAAACGAACGGACTCCAAATTGGACCTAATGGGTTTAGATTTGATGAAAAAGTTCCCCATTGGAGTCAGAACGGATACCGGAACCGTCACCATGACAGACCCCGTAACGGGAGGACGAGTGGTTGTAGGAACGGTAGTACAAAGTCCGAAAATATTGACACAACTGAGACATCTGAAGGTGGAGGCCAGAAAACAGGAGTCCCTCCAGTCGACCGTCGTCCCGAACCCGTTGGCTAAAAAGCGGCCAACAGCAAATTCAGATTACCAACGACACGAACCACAAGAGCCCATCACAAAGAAAAATCGACTGAATCCCGACGAGAAGTACGAGTTGAGAACCGTTGTACCCGACGAGTCACCGAACTTGGAAGAACTTCCCGAGGAGGCCTGGGATGACCAGTCCTCCCTCGACGACGCTGTAACGCAACCTCGACAACAGTTGAACAATTTCGCCTCGTATGACCAGAGTCGTACAGAAGAGCGTTCATCTCAGAACGTATGGCGTTCGGAGGAACCGAGAGACGAAAATCGAGATGGGGGGGCGCTGCAGGGAATCGAGACGGGGGAAGCGGAAACAACGGACCGTAGACTCTACTCCACGGACACCCTGAAATCTGCGCAGCCACAGCAGAATCATGTGATCAACAGCACTCAAAGACCTGAGAAAGATGACCATTTACGAAACGGTTCGCCCTTCCGAAAACCATGGGAAGAGGGTTGTTGCGCGGATGCACCGCATGAGGGTGAAGATGAAGTGGGAAGACCGGCACTGTACCACCGTAGCCGTCTCAAGTCCGCCTTCATAAAGAAGGTTCCAGATGAAGCCATTCCGCGAGGGGAGCCGCACAGGCGCGAGGCCCCTGCAACGGCTGTACTGACCGGAAATCCCTCTCCGAACCCGGACTACAATCTGGCACCACTGAACGGACTACCTTGGAACCACCGCGGTCGATTTAAACTGCCCCTCATCGAGAGGATCCCTGATGAAGCTGGTGCGCGAGAGGAGCCGCACATGCGCGGGGTCTCCGCAACAGCCGAATCAACCGGAGAACCGTATCGGGGACGGGATCACGACTCGATACCACTGAATGGCACGTCTACGTATCACCGTGGTAGGATCAAACCGACCCTCACGGAGGGGATCTCAGATGAAGCTACCGCGAGGAGGGAGCCGTACGGGCGCGAGAACGCTGCCGCTGCTGAACCACCCGGAGACCCGTTTCAGGGACTGGATTACGAGCCGGTGACGCCGAACGGAACAACGCCGTACCATCGCAGCCGAATCAAAAGGACCCCAGTCGAGAGTATCCCGGATGAAGTTGTTCCGCGGACAGACCCATACCGGTGCGAGATCTCCGTAACTGCTGAACCACCCGGAGACCCGTTTCAGGGACTGGATTACGAGCCGGTGACGCCGAACGGAACAACGCCGTACCATCGCAGCCGAATCAAAAGGACCCCAGTCGAGAGTATCCCGGATGAAGTTGTTCCGCGGGCAGACCCATACCGGTGCGAGATCTCCGTAACTGCTGAACCACCCGGAGAACCGTTTCATGGACTGGATTACGAGCCGGTGACACCGAACGGAACGACGCCGTACCATCGCAGCCGAATCAAAAGGGCCCCAGTCGAGAGTATCCCGGGTGAGGTTAGTCCGCGGGCAGAACCATACCGGTGCGAGATCTCCGTAGCCGCCGAACCACCCAGAGACCCTTTTCAAGGACGGGATCACGAGTCGGTGCCGCCAAACGGAACGAAGCTGTACCACCGGGGTCGAATGAAATCGACCCGCATCGAGGGGACTCCAGAGCGAGCCGCTGCGTGGGAAGAACCGCACAGGCGCGAGATCCCTGCCGCGATCGTATCGCTCAGAAGACCTTCTCGGACCTTGAGCCGGTGGACCGAACCTGAATACGGACCCGTACCTTTGACCCGAGCCGGTGCGAACCTGATCCTTGGACCTTCAACCCAAGGGGATGTACCGCTACGGAACGAGACCGATACGGGAAACGAACCGTTCGCAGCCAACAACGCTCTGCATGTCAGTCCATATAGTCTACGGCCACGAAAAGAAATTAATTACCAATTTTAATTAAAAAAAAAAAAAAAAAAAAAAAAAAAAAAAATTTAAACACTAGGGTGACTACTTACCTGTAACTCTGTATCTCTTCTGAAATTCTGTAAAACCTGAAAATAAAGATAGAAAAGCAATACTTACCTTGTATCCTTTACTCAACCGATGCCTGAATCCGGAAGTCGACATAGGAGCCGCGGCAGATGATCCAATCCATAGGCCTAAAAAGGGAAAAGCGTACGTTTTGCGCATCTTGGTAGGTAGGTTAGGGTATCGCGAACGCGGGTCGGTGGAGTAATGAAGCGTGAGGAAGGAGAGAAACGGGACAGGGAAGTAAGGCGGCTGGTTCTTTTGTTTCAGGATGGCGTTTCCACGACCCCGAATAGAGCCAGTGCCAGAGATAGATGTAGGAAGTCCCGGGTGGGTAGAGCGTACGGTGCGATGTATCGCGCATATGCAGACCTGGCTAATGGAGTTTGAGCACATGCCGGAGCAGAAGAAGGAAGTGATGAACTGCATCGCTGGGCTTTCATTAAACCTGAGTAAAGCCATCAGCTCTGGTGCCGCAGCAATTGCATCAGCCGGAACGCCAACCCCAGTTGAAAAATTGAGGTGCGAGCTAAGGGGACTCGAACAACGGGTAATGGCTATTCAAAGCAGTCATACCCTGAATCAGTCCTCCGCCTCCCTCGAAAAGGCTTGGGAATCAGCGACTGGAGAAGCGGAGACGTCCACGCCCAGGCGCCGGGCACGTTCGTCCTCTTCATCATCCTCTTCGTCCTCCGAGTCTGACGAAACCACCAAGCCAGGCAACAAGACCAAGGACAAAGCCAAACCGAAACCACCTGCAACCAAGCGTACAGAGGTCGAAGAACCCTCACCCTCCTTCTCGCCGATCCCTTCAACATCACTGGACACAGCGACTGAGCCCAAGACACCGGTTCCAGCACCTTGCCCCGTGTGCGACCGAGTTCCCAAGGAACTGATAAGATTCAGGTGCCCAAGCTGCAAAACCTTTTGGAATCGGCTGGTAGCAGCATGTGCCAAGTACCCAGTGGACCATCAATCTTATCCACAACCTTGCCGACGCAGCGAACACACGGAGAGCCGACCACCCAAGTGCCCTGGATGCCGAAGGTGGAGATACGAGACCGCCTTGTTGAAGCTCACCCCTGGAGTCAAGCTGCCCATTCCCTCCGTCACAACCGAAGAGTAGCCGATGAGGGCATCGGCCTAGAGGGGAGGAAGGGGTGTAATGGACCAGAATTAGACGCCGCCCCTCAGACAGAAATCCGAAACGCCAATACATCCATACGAATTTACTTCCATGAAAGCAACCGCCTCTTCACCGCATTGATGTCCGCCAGCACACACCCGCACCACACGAGCGCCACCATCGCAGCCTCCCCCATCACAGACCAAGATGGCCGGAGGGCTTAAATAGGGGTGCCCCCACCACCAGCACCTCATTCTACCAGTGACGCGTCTCGTGTGTGATCGAACCTAGCTGTGTATGGATCATCCCCTCTAATCGTACCAAGTGATCAGAACTGAGAATTCTCGTGCAAATAGTCTGTGAGCTTCTTCCCGCCAGTTAGTGATTCCGCGAGTTCGAGTAGCCAAGGCGCGAGCTCGGAACACTACAGCCTTCTCCCTGAACCGCCGCAAGTACGTACCGGACCGAAGTTCGTACCACGAACCGGAACAAATCTGCTCCGTACCTCCCCGGCAATCCCTCAACAAGCCTTCAAGGAGCGAGGCCTTGGAACCTCAACTGCTACGGAAATTCTCAAGAATTCAAGCTCGGCCATAGGTGAGACCATTCCCTCAAAACCCTCCTTCGTAAGCGCTTACCCCTTTTCTTCAAAATCTGGCAAACCTTCCCCCTTTTCAAAACGTCCTGCAAAAATAAGTAATAAGAGAAACTGTGAAAGTAAAGTAAAGTAAAGTTAAGTGTAACGAAAAGTAACGTAATAGTAGAAGAGAAACTGTAGTAGAGTAGTTGTGTAAGGAGAAAAGTAGAGTAAAGTAAGAAGAAGTTTTTGTTATAAAGTAGAGTCAAAATTGTCTAAGTCAACAGTAATTTTAAGAGGAAGTAAATTCATATTATATTTTGTATTTCAATATTTCAGTCTTTATCTTTAAGTGTGGTGAATTTAAAGTCAATTTTATTAAAGTCAGCTCCATCAGAGCAAAAGTCAGAATTAACAACATTCCGCTTCACGGTTTAAAATTTGTATTTTCGTGAATAAAAACCCTACGTGTTTAATTCTGTGTTTCCTCATTTCAGTATTTCCACTCTCTCTCAATTCGTCAATCAGACTTGGTAACTTGCAAATTTTACTATCTTTGGGTATTTTTCTCTGAGTCAGTTCACTGATCTCAGAGTGGTGGCAGCGACCTAGGAATTTCAACACAATCAGAAGTAGAGCCACTGACCCCCAAGAACCTTCAGTTCGGGTGTCACCTACCTGGGGTTTTCCGACACTTAACATCTAGAAAGGGATTAAGGTTGGGACAACAAAAGGTATACCTGGTTGGTGGGAAAGTAATTTATTTCATATAAAGGTACAAACCAGAGTTCAACAGTCCTCAACTGCACCTGTGTTCCAGCCAAGGACATCGACCCCTTCAGGTAAGACCCTTCTACATCTTGATTTAGGAATTCCTAATTTTAACAACAAACCTTGGTTCACCCAAAATACGTACAATCACATACGGAGAACTCTTCGTCCAGATTCTCGCACTGGGAGATTCGCAAAATCAGGCAAAACACACGCGGAAAATCAGCAAGGCGAAACTACGGTAAAATGTGTCAACGATGTACCGAGCTGTCATCACATCGGCCGATTGATAAGTGTGATAACGTAGGTTTTGAGTTCCGGAAGGTTTATCTAATCGTCGCCAGGCAGCGCTGATGCCGTTCTATCCATCCTCACATCCTAGATGCTCAACGTTCTGACTGACTGTCAATTTTCTTGTCCAGCTGTCGCTCATTCAGGCAAGAAATAATTTCTTCTTTTTTCACATGACCAGTAATAACAGTTGATCATACTGGAGGCTGAAGGAACCTCAAAATTGTCGTTAAAACCTTATTATACCCATTTCTCTGGTCAACGTTCCACCACTGGTGCTCATTCCACCATTGGTGCTTTTACCTTAGGTATAATTATTATATCTTCTCACTTGCTGCTCGTACCATTTAGATAATGTAGTAAAGGTGAATGTAACCAATTCAACTACGCAGTCTCAATCAACGAAACGAGTTTACGATCTAACATTTTAGTAGTTTTTCCATTGGAATTTGTTTCAAATTTTCCCCTTAAATGTACCCTTGGCTCTCTAAAACACGATAAAACTGAAAAAGCTTCTATGATGTTGAAATTTGAACACTTATAGGTACATACATAAGGTATATTAGACAATGCGAAGAAAAGGGTTAACAGACGATTGATACACCAAACAATATAACAGTTGATTTACCAAAAGTTCACTCATTGGAGCTCACCCAATGTTGGACTTTGGGCCTACATTATGATTCTCTGGCGTATTATACACATTTGTATTATAATGCATAAAATCGTATTTTATAATTTTTTCAGCTTTCCCTCCGGGGATAGTCGGCAGGGAAATCGTACTAGCCCAGATGTGTCACCATTACAGAAGGATAAGCACAGCTAAAGCCAGAGTGGACACTAATCTTTTCAAGCCGCCAAAACTAAGTTTATCCCGACCTCTGTGAGTAAACTAGGAACCACTAGTGTATTACAAGTACTCTGTTGTGAAATGGGTTAGATAGCTATTAATATTGAAGTCCTAAATTAAAGAAGAAATTGCTACATTTTATACAGTAGTTGAGAAGCTTCGACTTGCAAACAGTACTCAATACGAAAAACACCCGATCGTAGGTGAAATAATCGTGACTAGAAAATTGGATAGTTGGAAATTTATGAGCATTTAGTAAAGTAAAATAAAGAAGTAAAGTAAAGTAAACAATCATTCCAGGTTGGATTTTCGTACGACTGCCAATCCTGGCGTCGCAGATGTCATCAGCTGTCTTCCAAAAGAAAGATCTGAATGGGGTGTGCGCCTGATTTTTTAAATAGATTTTTTATCGAAAGTACACCTCACCCTGAGAATTTTGACACCAGCCGTGCTCTTTTTGAGTGAGTACATCTTTTCCTATGATTTTTCAAAGTTTCGAATGTTTATGACGTCACACGCCCCCTCCTTCCTGGGTGCCCCCCCCCCCCCCAGTCAACTGTGACGTCATAAACATTCGAAACTTTGAAAAATCATCGGAAAAGATCTTCTCACCCTAGAAGGTCGCGGTTGATGTCAAAATTGTCAGAATGAGGTCTAATTTAGATTAAAAATAACAATAAACAGTTTTTCCGACCCATGCACACACCCTATTTGTTCCGATGATTTTGCTCATGGCTTCCTACTGCTCCACCGCCCTGGGTTGGGACAATGTGAGACCCCGACGCACAAAAACGCACGCTACCGGGCTGGCGATGAGACTTGAACCCACTACCCACCGCCAAACAACGACGCCCCAACGACCGTAGCTACACTAGACCCCATTTATGAGCATTTATCAAATGCAGAACCAGAGTACCTCATTTCGCACACTGGGAAGAACACTGGTGCATCTCCGAAAATGTGCTACTCAACAACCTTTGGAACAAGACTTGATGAACCACTGTTCTTGCCAACTGCACACGCTGGTCATAACGTTCAGAACCTCAACGGTTCGTCTGCTCTCTAACGGACTCAGTTTCAATTATCGTTGATCCACTATCACCCCCAGGAAGACCACTTCAAACTTTATCCCATGGTATATCATTTTTTGGAGATGTACCAGTGTTCTTCCCAGCGTGCGATTTGTCGAATGGGAGCTCTTCCACCAACCAGAGTATCCTAGAATTATTACTTTCATGCTCATCAACATTTATTGTCATCTAGTATTCTTATTATGCAGATCCGCTGAGGTAGCAAGTATAGTTCAACGCAGTTTATCTCCCAGGAGTCCTCCAAAACACAGAAGATGCCTGAAGGTGCGGAACTACTCCATTTTAATAAGTGTAATTAGTTGACAATCGTGTTTAAATTTGACACAAAAAATTAGGGACTTTGATTTGTGTTCAGGAAAATATAGTTGGTAGTAAGTACTTTATTGAACGGTAGCGAATACACCTGGCAGTTATCCATAAGAGAAAAAAAGGCCATAGAAATTCTCGACTTTGAATAATAAAAATTGATTGAGAAGTTCTGAAAATTATTAATCAAAAAGTACAAAAGGAAGGAAGAAGTTCAACTCTTGAAATGATTGAGTGAATTTGATCTTTTCTTACTGATTGACAGTATGAACATGAGATGGGAGAACATCACATCAAACCCTGCTCGCGATCGCAAACAGCCGAATCACGTTTGAGAGCAACGCCTGAAGTTTACCATCCAGCAGTCAAGTCGCCAAAAGCAATACATCACGTAAGATTGTCGAAAACAGTACCTACATTTATTGATAAAACATACAAGGGTAATTTTGAGGTATTGAGTTGAAGGCAAAATTGGTTCTCTACCTTTTGAGTTGTGCTGATGAAAAAATAAAGAAAAGGCCATAAATGGTTTTCTGATGATTAGTTAATGTTGGTTTTGTTGGCATTACTGATATGGACTGGAATCAAGCTCTGATCGCAAGGAGTTCTTGAGGCGGATATGCATTCTAGAAAGGACAGTAGGTAGTACTTGTTTAAAGGAAATGTTTCATATTTGCCACACCTTTTCTAGGACTTGGATCCAAAACATTAAGTACCAAAAAACGAAACAATCAATTTATTTCACATAACAAGTAATTTTCTGAGGAATAATTGCCTGGAAAATCTTTTTGAAAACAATCCAAAGGAGTTTTGAATTTAGTTTAGGCCATAACTGACTCTAGCTCCATCCACGAATCCCAACAATGAGTCGCATGCTCTCCATTTCCTTCTTGCTCCACGAAGGCACATTGAACATGGAGGCACGCAGTATGGAGAAGGACAACCTCGTCCGTAGCCATCCCTTTACTTTCTGTTTTAGCCGATCTCACTTCTCACTCAGACGGTCAGCCAGAACCCTCAACAATGCTGTCATTTGTGGTGCTTACGTGGAGTCCACAGACGTTACAAGCAAGGTAAAAGAGGCGTGACGTTCCTCACATGCTGCCTGGTACTTCCTTTCCTTCTCTTCCTCGACATTTCTGAAGGTGTGGCCACTGGATGAGGAACGTAGGAGGGGGCATCAGTGTCAATGACACGTACATTGAACAACGCCTCCCTCTGTGGCTCCCAAACCCCATGGCATGCCAGGTCTCCTCGTAGTCCAAGATGTACGAGGAACGTCTCGACAACGATAGGCTCCTTGACACAGTTTCCCCACGCTGTTGACATGAGCTCACCTAAGATGTCCCGAATCTCGTTGTGACGTCGTGTGTTGAGTCTTGCAGCTCAAGACTTGACTGAGCGATAAATCCCTCCATCCACACCTATCGCATGTAACAGGCATTTCAACAGGCAACCTCTTGTACCTTAATGCCAAGGCATCACGAAATTCGATTGTTCTTTTTCAATCTGGCTCAAATTTTGTGAGTGCTGATTCAAGAAAGTTGTCTTCCGTGAGATTTCGGTTTCTCATTGCTTCCTTTCTTGCTGCGTCAGGATGGGTCACATGGCCACCTAGTTCAAAGGGCTGACGAAGCTGAATGGAAAAAGTACTAAAATTTTCCAATTTTTGTAGAAAAATAATGTGTATAGTTTGGATCATTCAGGAAACTCCTCACTATCAATAGACTTCTAAACCATGCACTACTAGATCATTAGGTAGTCCAGCTGCGTTTACAACCCTCTGCAAAGCCTTGTTTCACAGATAATATAAAGAAGCTGGTTAACAAATTGAATAACTTGACAGTTCAAGGTGAACTTTTATTCATGACATGGAAATGTGTTGGGTAGTTACTAAGTAATGGTAATCATAATAGTAATGCTGTAGTCCTCTACATCTCCCCTCCACCTTTGTACTTCAAGTCTTGTTTCTCATTTGATCAACTTTCTGAACCTTCTCCCATCACCTCTACTTCATAGGACATGGGTCCCAACCTTTTGGGTACCCCAAGGATACATTCCTTCAGTTTTTCAGGGAGTAACCACAGTTTCACAACCCCACAACCAGATATTCTCAAACCGCTCCATGTGAACAGGACGCCAAAGTAGAAATTGTGCTCCCCATATATGTAAAAGTTTATTATGGAGCATTGCTACAACCAGCTGCCGTTAAAAAGCTATTTTGCTATTGCCACGCCATTAAAGAATCACTCTCGACTTCTCAACTTTAATGCTCTCGAAATCCTCAGGAGATTGAAGGGCAACAACAGGCGACACAAACATCTCTGGAAAATTCTTTTATTGATGAGCCACCGCCAAAAACCAAGGATGAAGCCGTCCAGACATCTTATCCAGGTCTGTACAGACCTCTGGATGCTCGTTCCGTTCAGTTCCTAAGAGACATCACTACAGAGGCTCTCCATCGAAGAGCGTTCACTTCTTCAGCCCTAAACAGGATTTTCCTCGACCACCAATACAGGAATACGTACTCGCTGACACAAGTGAGTGTGGGGGATTCAATGCTGAAAATTACAGTAGTTATCTTTCCGGTAGATAAATATGTAAACAAATTAATCTGAAGGGTATACCGATTCAAAATAACGAAGACCATCTATTAAAATGGACAGTCGTTGGCTCTAACCTGCTGATTATTACGAGTAAATCCTAAAATCAGCCAAATCTAGATTCGTCGAAACACCCAACTTTAAGGCACAAAACCATCAGTTTTTAGTTCATTTTTCATGCGGGGTTTAAAAATTAAGGAAGACGCGAATTGTCGAATCCTTTCAGACAAACGTTCTTGTGAAATCCACGATAAAATAGCCAATTTAAGAAACTAGCTATACCCCCCTAGTCTTTTAACTACTCGGCAGAGTAGCTGAAACTTTACATACATAAAAGGATCAAAATCATACAATATTATAAAAGTCGCTACCTGAAGTACAACTAAAATAGAAAGCAGAAATGAGAAACCAAACGGATAAGAATTCCCAGTGAGTTCAACAAAAACTAATAAATATGAGGTAACGAACTGGGTTAAGTACAATATTTGCAAGGTACATATATACGACTATGTTTTGTAGGAGTTGATGGAAAGAGAACTAGAGGAGCTGAGAAGGCAGTTGGGAATGCTCCCACGGCACCAATCAAATGGCTCTACCGTGTCTGATGGTGAAGCCCTCGATGCGCTGGATACTCTGGTGTTAGATCCCCGAATCAAAGAGCAGGTGATTCGTAGCCTGAGGCTCTCGAGAAACAATGACGCTAACAGGACAAATTACACATACTTTGACAGGTAAGCAATAGGTAATAAACAAAACGATGCGATAGTCAGAAAAGAACAAGCCACATTTTTTAGTCACATATGTCTCATGGACAGAGCTCTCTATCAGGAAATCTAGGAGTTGTGTCTCCAACTCTCGACAACAACCAGAAAGCTCTAGAGTACTCTCTCCCCCAAGTATCACCAAGGCCAAGTCGAACTAGGGCCCTCATGCATTGTTAGCCACAACCTCTCACTGTTTATTTGTATAGAAACTGTAGTAACTGAATACTGTATTTGTATAGGATGCTACATCTCCCCCTCACTTGAGCTCTGTCCACAGTCCTTCATCACTCTTGGTCGTCCGCGTGTTTTTGCTTCTCCGAGTTTAAAAAGCCAGTCTTCTTCTTATCACACCTTCCACAAATGTATGCTTCGTACGATCTTCAACCAACACTGCATCCCCCTCTACGAATTCTCGGACTCGCGCTTTCCTGTCATGATTCAACTTCTGGTTAACCAATGCGTTATCAATTCGCTACAGAAACCTTCAGAACTCATACTAAAAATAAATTGGTAAAACCTACGCTAGGAACCTCCTATACTTATCTGGTATCCTGATTTTAATAGACCTGAAAGCCACTTCCTTACTCAACTTCTTCAATAACAACATTTCACAAGTCAAGAGAAGTATTTCAGTAAGAAAGTCAGTCAGATAGGCTGAGTAAATTCTTAAGCAGTAAATTCAATCTTCCAAATTTGAGCTAGTCAATTCTGAAGTCCTGACGACTTTCACCAACAAATTGTAAATTAAAATGTTGACATCTCCTGTCTTTAAAATGGTGCTTATGAGAAGCATAAAAGGGTGTGGATGGGAAGCATTTGGCTGCTGTAAACTCAAAAGTATGGAAATTATAAAATATGATCCCACCATTTTAGTCAATAGACAATAATATGATACGAATATCGAATTGATTGGTGAGGAGGTGAAACAGTCGTCATCTCTAATGGAGCTCAGAGACTGGGAGCGATAGGTAAAGGTGAATGTACGATGTGGCGATGTATAGTAACTCTCACCAGTTTCATCCTTTACGTCACAGTAAAAAGGCTAGTTTCGCTTATAAAGTCCACTCTGTAACTTAGACGGTGGAAGAGGTGGTTTTTTTCCAACAAGTTTAACCACTTTAAGAGAAATTGATTAACGTAATTTACCTGTAGTTATTATTTTTATGTATTTAATTTCAATGTCTTTTTTACATAAACAATACTATTCAGACTGAGAGAAGACCCTGAAGAAGACCAACTGCCAACAAGAGATAAAACCAACATGGTTTTGAATAATATCTTGAAGTCAACTGAGCAGGTTGAAGAGTCACCCAATGTACGAAAAGAAGACCCCATGCCACCAGTAGCACAGACACCATCTCAAGAAACTGACACCAATGATAGGGTATCCCATGAAAACACAGGCGATGAAATACAAATACCGGAGGGAGGTTGGAACGCGGAGGTGGAAGACGATCAAGACATGGCAACAGCAACGAGCTCGAAAGAAGAAGATGATGGGAGTGATGAAGAAGTGGAAAACGTCATAGATTCCGAAGATGAAGTCGAAGACATTCAAAGCAACTCTGGGTCGTCAGTCGATGAAGCACAGAGTGAGTCTGATGACGACGAAGAAGATGAAATTACGCAGAAGGAGGGTTCGAGTAAACTTGTAACAGAAGAACATTCTGGTAGAAGTGGAAGCAATGCGAAGTTGAAATCAGCAGCTGAAGACCGAACTGTAGAGCCATCAGAATCATCGAGATACGACCAAAACAAGGCAGAAAAACCTCAATCAAATCTTCAACCATTAAAACTAGAAAATTTAACTGCAAGAGGTAAACTATAGAATATTAACTTAACTACATAAACATATATGTGGGCGCGGGAAACTGTATAGTTCCTACCTATTCCACCAAGCCTGAGCGCAGCACCTACTTACTTCTCCACGTACAGACAAGGACAGTTAGCAGGAGAGCTCAAGTGAGGAGTGATTATTATAAACGGAAGTTCGGATGGTTGTTGATACCGAAGTATTTGATTGCTAATTATTAAACTAATCTACTCATTGAAGTCAGTATTGTTACGAATAAAATCACTCGTGATGAGATTGTGGAAAACCATTTTAATAAAAACAGAGTTGAGTAGAATGTTGTCTATTTCCACGAAAATAATGAGTTACAAGTTAAATAGATTTCGACGGTTAGGTCATCATCAGTAACAAGCAATAACAACAACATTATTACAGTATTGTGTTTGATTATGGAAGACCTAACATCTGAAGTTGGGATTCGATCTCAAGAGCTTCACAACAGACAAATGCAGCTATTTCTTCAGTCAAGTTCGACGAAAAGGTATGAGGAAAATCATTACAATCGTGAATTATTTCATGATGAATCTTAACCCAAAAATATTGGATTGTGGGAAGAATTCGCTTGTGAACAGATGTGTTTATTGCAAGGAGTTTTTGATGAGGAACCCCCCTCCCATCTATGTAATGTGTCGCCCATCTACCTGCGGTAGATGTACCAGTGGAGCCTCGCACGTACGCACGCGCCTAGTTGATGTGTTTACCAAAGGAAAGCGGTGAACTTTTGCCTTGTTGAGAACGGGCCTGAAAGGTGCAGCCACCCAGTGGCTAATTCAAGTACTTCAACAATAATCTTACTTCAACGAGTAGATTAGTTGAATAATTAGCAATCAAATACTTCGGTATCAACAACCATCCGAACTTCCGTTTATAATAATCACTCCTCACTTGAGCTCTCCTGCTAACTGTCCTTGTCTATACATGGAGAAGTAAGTAGGTGCTGCGCTCAGGCTTGGCAGAATAGGTAGGAACTATCCAGTTTCCCGCACCCACATACAGGTGCAGAAAGATATGAGAGTTTAGCCCCCACAATCCTTGTTGGGTTTCAGCCCTACCTCCCGCCACTTCAACGAACTACTATTCCCGATTACCATAACTACCATTCTAAAGATTGTTGTCTCGTAATCGTTTTCGTTTCTCATATTTCTATAACATGAACCAGCGACGATTTTGGAGATCAGCTTTGAAATTGAATGACTTTGGGCACGTTTCGCAACATAAAATGACACTTGGCATCCTTTTCACGTTCATAACTGTTCAGAGAGAAAACAATAAGAGAAACAAAAACGATTGCGAGACAACAATCTTTAGAATGGTAGTTATGGTAATCAGGAATGATAGTTCGTTGAAGTGGCAGGAGGTAGCGCTAAAACCCGACAAGGATTGTTGGGGGCTAGACTCTCATCAGAAAGATTTGGGTTTCCCAGCATCGAACAAGGAGGAAACTTTTGTAGTCAACGTATCTAAATCTAGAAAAACACGTTGTCCATTGAAAATATAATATGCTTTAAACAACAGAAGTTTAATAAACATTCTTCAGATCGCTCTGGAGGCAGGATTTCAAAGTCCCCTAGTGCCCAGGCAAAGAAATTCCCTCAGTTTAGGTGTCTATTCAGTTACTGTACGCAAACCAATATTGTAAACTGTGGGCAGTGGCGTCTCCTCCAGGCAAACATAGCAAACACTGTTTGCCTTACTACAAATATGCAAAATAAATAAATTAATTTTTGTTGAGATTCTCCTATATTTCCATTTTTGTAAGTAATATATAGCTGATTTTGGAAAACTTTTATAATATTTAGGGACTATTTCATTATTATCAAGGAATTTAGATTAAATAAGAGAATGGAATAAGAAAGTACGTATTTTGCCTTGGATACTAGCCCGCAACACACCAGAGACTTGGAGAGGTCGGTAATGTAGATGATTGCGGATGATAAGCGAACTAGCGCGGGGGCTGGTCCTCCTTGCATCGCTGGATGCAAGGCAAGCAGTTCAAAAAAATGAATTTTTCGGGACTGTTTAGAGTGAGAGGCGACGATCGGCGGGGTGGCGGGGGGTCAAGTATTACTATGCCCCCACTACCTCGCTATCAGCTGTTGCAAACAGTCGCAAAACTGTTTCGTGACCTTGAATGCAGAGAGATTAGCCCACATATCCATAACATATCCACATTAACATATCCATCCACCAACATTATCTCAAAGAAGGAAAGCAGTTCGTTTTTCCGCCGCCGCAAATATCAGCTGTATGACGTTGACTGGTGTCCCGTTCCCGATTTCACTGTACCTAATCGTTTTTCTTGTTGATAGACACTAGGAAATAATTGCAAAACATTGTAGAATGAAGGTTTCACATATTATTAGGTCTAGGTCAGAGTCTCCCTTTTTGGTTAATTATTTTCAAGAAAAAAGTTAGACCACCCTCAAATTTGATGGTTTACGTTTGTGGTAGATAAGCGCGTGTAGATTTTGAAAATCGAATATTAAAAAAAAAATCCGTCCGTCCGCGGATCTTTCCTTAATTATCATGGACCGATTATGATGAAATTTGGTACCTATGTGGGCTCCATTTGGGGTCTAGTTGTGCCGCAAAGCTTTTGGTTGATGTCAGTCTTTTCTAAGGGGTGAGACGGAAGGGCTGAAACTTCCAAGGCACCCTCTCTCGAAAACTCTCGAATTTATCAGAAATTTAAGATTGTACAATTGAATTTTCGGAATCGAATGAGACTACCCATAGCTTTGTAAGATAAACTGTTCGCTCCCTACGAGAAGTTAGAAAAACGAGTATGAATCGCAAAAGAGGCGTGATCGCCCTTCAAATTTTAGTTAACCAAAATGCTTTCGCCGATCGTTTCTTTGGGATGTACTCGGTTTTGCTTCCTTAGCAACCAGTGATAAATTTCTAAACGAACGAATTCTTTATTTCTTCCAGTGGAGTGTGGAGCGTTTAATTCTTCCAAATAAACTTGATTGTGAAGGTAAAACATCGTTGGTAGGTGGTGACAATGACAAAGCTGAGTTCTTTGCTGGCACGTGATCAATACAGAAAAAATGAACCTTTGTGTAATAATTTGCAGCCTAGCTGTTTGCCTGACGAATATTATCACGCGACGCCCCTGACTGTGGGATCATCTTCTATTAAGACCAAGGGCCGATTTCACCCACGCAGATTAACTAGAGTTGATCCTCGACAGAGGAATTGAAAATATCGCTAAATTTTTTGTGTCAGAATCCTGACTCCGAGGTTCACGCTGGTGAAACTGACTCTGAAAGTCACGCGGTTTTTGTGGGATACTGATTTCTCTCAAATTCAAGGATAATTCTAAATAATAGGTTCAAAAAGTGAGCAAATTGTATTGTTCTCCGCTCCAAATAAATTCAATTTTTGAACATTTTCAAATAGTGATCTTATAGCCACCTCATTTCAGAGAAATATGCTCACTTTTTGAACCTATTATATAGAATTATCCTTGAATCTTGAGAGAAATCAGTATCCCACAAAAACCGCGTGACTTTCAGAGTCAGTTTCACCAGCGTGAACCTCGGAGTCAGGATTCTGACACAAAAAATTTACCGATATTTTCAATTCCTCTGTCGAGGATCAACTCCAGTTAATCTTCTTCTGTGTTAAGTCACATTTTCGTTTACTCCTCATTTGAGAACAGATCAAGTTATTTTAACTCTTCAGACGGATTTCGCTTCAAAATCGACATAGAATTTCGGGTAGTTGGTTCAAAAAGTGAGCAAATTGTATTGCTCTCCGCTCCAAATAAATTCAATTTTTGAACATTTTCAAACAGTGATCTTATAGCTATCACATTTCAGAGAAATATGCTCACTTTTTGAACCAATTACCCAAAATTCTATGTAGATTTTGAAGCGAAATCCGTCTTAAGAGTTAAAATAACTTGATCTGTTCTCAAATGAGGAGTAAACGAAAATGTCATCATTTGGTGGTCACAACTAAAGCATAAAAATGCCTATCTACATAGTTGAAATATCCTGGCGTGAATGTTTTTAAGTTACAATTTTTTGGCTAATAATCTATTCCTCACTGGAATAGATAAATGGAGATCAACATTAGACGTTATAAAAAAATCAAATATTTTAGAAATCTAAAAAAAAGAATAAATTTGTTAGAAAGCTTATTTATTGAAAGTGTTCCGAAATTTGATCATTTTTTGGAGCACTGAGCAAAAGCAATTCAAACACTTTTTGAACCAATCAGCCAATATTTTGAGTTAACGATGGCTTGTTGCATTTAGCCTGAAGGTAGGCTGATAGGCTGTACCAACTCTGCGTTGTGGACTATAGCAATGACTGTGGATATGCAGTGATATGTATATTTTTTGTCCAATAATCCATTATTTTTCACCACAATAGATAAATGGAGATCGTCATTAGACGTTGTAAAAGAAGAATCTGATAGTACAACTGGTCAAGTCAGCGATATATCAACTGCTTCAACACCCACCGAGGTAAATAAACTATTTTCTAACCCTTAACGATAGAATCTAAACTTCGTATTCGCCAATCTATCCATCTTCTAAATAATGGTGGTTACGATCAAAATTACAAAAATATGTTATTTCTTTAAAGGTTGAAAGTAAGCCTGATAGAACAACATCAGGTCCTCCTGAAAACCAAAGGACTTCAGCGTCGAGTAGCACATATTTTTCAGTAAGTTACGAGAAAATTACTTTGGTTACGTCTGTAAGCCCTAAGCTCATGAACATTCAGCCAATTGTAAAAGTTTTAGAAAGTCCGCAAATGAGATTGGCCAAAGTTGTGGCTCGGGAGGTGATTAGGAAAAAGGTTTCGTGGATGGAAGCTTGGACTGAACTTGCCAGTAAATACGGAATCACATTGTACGTCGATCCTGATGAGCCCAAAAGCATAAGGGAGCAAATGAACGTGTTAGTTGATCGCATTAAACAAGAATTCGTAATTGAATCTAAAGCAAAAGCCCGTTTGGCACAGTTCCATTTAAACTATCAACCTTTGGGTCCGCCAACGTATCTTAAGGAAAAAAGCATAAATCAGCTCTTGATTAGGAATATTTGCAAAGCACGATGTGAAATGTTAGACTTGAATTTCAAGCCGTGGGTTGGGGATCGCATTTTTACCTGTTCATTGTGTAATAGTGGAGAGGATGAAACGGTGTTTCATTTTTTGGCACATTGTCATATTTTGAGAAATATCCAGCAAAACCAATTCGGAGCCCCGTATCTGACTAATGAGGAAGCTGGAGTATTTGAACGGAAAAAACTGGTCAGCAGTTGGGTGGTACATAGTAAAAGCGAAAAATTATAGGAAGTGTTTGGTTGATGAGTTTAATTATTGAAGAGTGGAGGTTGTTTGTGTATGGCGTTCTGTAATATTGTTGTTGTTTTGTAATTGAGCAATTTTAGTACTATTTATTTTGTATGTTTTGTAGTTTATCAGGTTGTTGGTAGTTAAGTAATTTAATTCCTAGAGTTGTTTTGCATTGTTTTTATTATGAGAGCTTCTAATTTATGAGGTTGTTAAAATCTATTAGGTACATACGTTCTGTTTAAGTTTATAAGAAACCGTAACTCCGGCTCATAGCCGTAATATGCTTATTGGATGTTTTTCATTGTAACATACCTGTTATTATGGAATAAAGCATTTCATCAATCAATAATTTAGCCAATGTCAATAATTCCAGGCGGAGAATTCACAGCAGACCAAGAAAAATAGCGGGGAAGGATCTGTGGTCAATGAAGAAACTTTAAAAAGTTCGATAGCAAGCGGACCAAATGGAAACCAAACCAGCAGCAGTACGGGAGGAGAAATTGTGAGGCAGATGGACGATTTGTTACAGAGCGCTGAAGAAGGGAAGCCATCCACGGACAGTAACGGTAGTCTAGGGCAAATCGTCAAACACATGACCGACTTATCGGATATTCAGGATTTGAAACAAACGATTGGCAAAACAGGGAGTCCGCCCAAATCCAAGAATGAGGTAAGGCGCTGAAGAAATAAGTCGGGTAAATTTATCGGGGTTTATTTATGCCGAACACTAAACTCGCTTTTGGCCAGAGCAGGTGCCGAGAGTAACACTTTTAAAGACCTAGGTGCCGAACGTAGGTACCCCGCTAAAAGCCATAAAAAAATTGCAATTTTTCTCAAATAATCTCATCAAGTTTATAACTTCGGTTTGAGGGTTAGTTCGACTTGTGGATAGCAGATGGCGCAGGATCCAAACAGATCCTAGTGATCATGTTTGTGCATGCAATAGAAGATATCCATTCAATCTACATGTAAGAAGGACTTTTGGTCTTTAACAGAGAAAGTTCTAGCAGAATTGATGGATTTTAGTTATTTTTGTGTTTGCTGCTGCGAGCTCTATTTAAGTTCCTTGATAAAGAACTATACCTATAAGCATCTGGATCAATAAAAAATAAATGTAATTCCAATAACTGATTAAAGTATTCATTTGTTTCGATATTTTTATAGGACGACAACAAAAGTGAGACAGGGTCCGAAGTTGAATCAGTTCACAGCGAATCTGAGGATGAAGAAGAGGCTGAGAGTTCAGAAGCGTCTGAAATATCTTCTGTACATACTGAGTAATTTTAATAGTAGTAAGTAAGGAATTTTCCACCACTGGAAACCTTAATGTAAAGAGAAGAGAGAAAAAGTACTTATCTGAAATAAATAACCTATTCATGTACGGGTGTATTTATGTAGGTACTTATAAAATTAAGAAATCCCTCTTTTGCATCGGTCTTGAAGTTTCCTCTATGGTAGGAGGAACACCAAAGGCTGAAGGATGCCGAGGTGACAAGCATTCACCATAATATGGCATTCCTGCAGATTATGGAACTCTCTGCATTGTTGAAGGACTGTCTCCTAAGTACTTTCGAGTGCACACATCAAACTCATAGACTCTGAGGAGGGGGGAGAACTCAACAATCATTACCTCCTATGCTAACTAAGGAGAGGCCAGAGGTGCACATCACTGGCTGGCAGGCTCTTGGTTGGCTGGTGACGTCTTTGCCCAGGCCTCTCGACCCTAACTGTGTAGTCTAGTAACCAGAAGCCAGAAGTATTGCAACCTGGTTGTCCAAGTGAACACATTTCAGCCCAAACTACTAACTTCTAGTAGTTTCAACATCTCAACAGGGAAACACCTCAACGATGTAACAAACACAACATTTATTAGTCTATCCTTAATTTATATTTTATATTTTTTATAATTATTTTATAATTTTATATTTCAGTATCGCACTCACCTTCCTCTTGACAAGACCTAGTTTTTTAGTCCGTAGTTTTAGTGTCTCTTCCACCGTTTCCGTACCTGTAAATATTTTATTTTTTTGACCTATCTGTGCTCTGCACACGCGCGAGTGATCTTAGGCTTCCGAAGGGAACTTCGTGAGTCTTGTGTGAATGTTCTGCGTGAAATTCAGTGCCGGTTTATGTGAATTTCACTCCAAGAATTGCCTTGCGGCAGTCGGTCGGACCGACCTTGAGATAGTTAGCGCACGCGCCTTTCATTGTCTTCCTTGCGGTCGCACAGTGCCCTCGCTGAGTTCGCGTGTACCTGCTCCCCTCTCCGTTACCAGGACCTAAGGATATCCTAACCCGCTGCATCCTTGTATGTTTTTGACAATTACCTAATATCTGTCAGTTGTGCGACTGCCATCGTCCCGAAGATCAGTCTTGGATACCTTCCTCCTCGGCGCACTGACGAGTTGTTATTGAGGGACTTGTCGTATTCTGCGGAGGCATATTGACTCAATAAAGAAATCCTGGAAGTAGAGTTACTACGATCTGATATGTCTAGAGACCTTGGTGACGATTCGTTCAGCATTGCCATGGATAGTATTTACTCAATGCAGATTGGTGACTGTGAGTTGGATGAAATAAAGGAGAACCTGATCCTTACAGCCAACTCATTAAGACTCAATATCGCGGACATGAATGTCTCTTTATTTATCAGGCATTTCAAATCACTATTCTCCGTAATTCGGGATAGGTTGGACGAACTGGATGGACGTAGACAAGAAATTTCTACTCTAAATGGGGCTTACATTTCGTCTCGAGAATTATTGAATTCCTCAGTGCATGATCATTTAAATAATGAAGCTATTTGGTTGGAGGATAAAGAGAGACTTGAGGCAACTATTATCCAATCAAAAAAGAAGATTAGAATCTTAGAAAGTAAATTGATTTCCGGTATGGAATCTGTCAACGGACCTGTTTTGGTGCATAAGGCTGAGGGCACACCCACTATTCATTATACTGATTCGCACACACAGACTGTCCCGAATGAAATCATCATTGAAACCTCACCTAAACCGGAAAATAACTCGAAAGTGGAGCTCCTAACTGGCAAGCTTGAGAAAATGGAGTCTTTGTATGGTACCGTTTGTGCCAGTTTGGTGCAGCAGGATGAGATGTTTCTCCGAAATGAAAAAAATTTCATTTCGAGTTTAAATGAGGCTAATGTTCACCGATGTGAATTATTAAAACGCACTGACAAATTGCAGAGTGAGTTGCGAGTTGTTCGAATGGAGTTGGAGGATCTGGAACGTGAGAGGCTGACTTTAAATGGTTTAATAAATGACTTGTCAACTCAAGTTTGTTTCTACAAGAGGAAATACAAAGAGCCCTCGTCATCTACTTTGAACCTTAAATCTAAATCTTCTACGCGTAAAGAATTTGATGTTCTTCTTCTTGGTGATTCTTTTTTGAAGGGTTTGGGCGAGGAGGTGCGTTCTTTGTTGCCCAGCAAGTTTTCTGTGAGAGCCCTGATGATGACTGATGCACCTTTATCTGTGTTAATCAACTCCTTGCCTTCGGAATCTTCTCGTCCTGATTATATTGTGCTCTCGGCTGGATCGGTGGATGTAGCTTATAACGAATTGATACGATTTAAGCACGAACTGCTAAAGTTCTGCCAGTCAAACATCAACTCAAAGCTTGTCTTATTTAAAGCTCCCTTCAACTATCTTTTGCCAAAATGGTCCATAGTGAACACGACAATTTTCAAATTGAACAAATTCCTTTTATGGGTGGCAAATAAGTTCAATTTTGTCAAATTTGTCGATCCTTGTTTCCTTGATGATGGAATTATTGCTGCTAAGTCCTATGAACCCCACTACACCAAATATGGTACCAGGTTGATTGGTGAACAAATTCTTAAATGTATCTCATCATATGTCAACGCTACTTCATCAATGCTGGCCTTGGACTCCGTTTCAAACATTATAACTCCAAACTCATGACTATCGGACACTCTTCTTCCCACCATTAAGTATGATCTTCAGCCTGAAGAGAACTTCGTGTGCTTACATCTAAATGTGTGTTCGTTGAGAAATAAGTTGAATTTTTTAGATTCTTATCTCCATTCTTTAGACCATAGGGTTGATATTATTTCTATAAATGAGCATTGGATGGATAATGATGAGGTAAAGTTCATAAAACTAGATGGTTTCGTGAATGGGCCATCGTACTGTAAGCCTATGATACAACATGGGGGCGTTTTACTATTTGTGAGGGCTAGTTTGAGTTTCGTGAGTTTGGATAATTTAAGAAGTCTTTCGGTCTCACGTGATTGTGAAATTGCTGCTGTACAGATTCACGCTTACGATGTACTGATAATTTCGCTTTACCGATCTCCAAGTGGTGATCTTTCTCGTTTTCTTGAGATTTTAGAGGTAGCGCTCTCTATGGCTTATAAATGTAAAAGAGTTATTGTTCTAGGTGATTTTAATGTATGTGCTCTAGAGGATATTCCAAACTTTCAGAGGCTCAATGGCCTTTTTGCTTCGTTCAATTTCCGTTCTTTGGTTTCTGTCCCAACTAGATCTCGTCGTTGTATTGACAATGTTTTTGTGAATTTTTTTGATGTTGTAGATAGTAGAGTGGCTGTTGAAAATGTATTTTTCTCAGACCATAAAAGTGTTATTCTTCATAGTCCGATATCAAGGCTTGTGACTCAACCGAGACTGGTTGAAATAAGGCCTGTTTCGGATGCAAATCTTGAACGTTTCGAGTGTTGCCTATTTGGTATCGATTGGGATTTCATTTATGAATTAGAAGTGGACATTGATTTAAGGTGGTCTCGATTCATTGAAATCATTTCGTCACTAGGTTATAAAATTTTCCCTAAGAAAACTATTGACGGTTCAAATCCACCTAAACATGTTACCGGTAATAATAAAAAATGGTTTGATCGTGAGTTGAAAGGTAAACTCGATGAACTAAATTATCTTAAATCCCAAAGCATATCTTTGGGTGATAGAACATCTGAAATCAGGTACTTAAGCTGTCGGAATAGTTACAAAACTGCTATTAAAAATGCTAAGGCAAAAATGAATGAAATTAAGATTTTCAGTTCTGAAAACCCAATTAAAATGATGTGGAATCTGATAAATGAAAATAGGAATAAGGTAAATGATTCAAATTCTGCAATGTCCAAGTTTTCAGCTGATGAATTCAACTCATATTTCTCTTCTATCGTCAAAAAAACTGTTGAAAATATTCAAAGTGTGGGGAGCAATCCTTTGAACTTTATTGTTGATGATGTTCAGCTTCCATTCAAGTTTGAGTGTCTTGACCCGGAGGATGTTATGAAATTTGTTGAAGATCTTAAGAGTACTAATGGTTTTGATGTCTTTGGGATATCAACCCGAATGGTAAAGTCTGTCGTGCTGGCAATAATATTTCCATTAACCTACCTTATAAATGAGTCTATCGAATGCGGGAGGTTCCCTGCTTCCCTTAAAATTGCGGAGGTTATTCCTCTTTTTAAAAAAGGTAGTCGATCTGAAATTGAAAATTATCGGCCTATATCAAAGCTACCAATTTTTTCGAAAATTATTGAAAAAGCAATGAAGTCACAAATCGCTAGTTTTTTTGAAAGAAACAATTTGTTTTCAAACGAACAATTTGGTTTCCGAAAATCTAAATCGACTAAAGATGCAATTCTGAAATTTTGTGATTTTATACTTCATGCTTTCGAAGGCCGGAAGTATTCTTCTGCAATTTTTGTTGATGTGGCAAAGGCGTTCGATTGTGTGCCGCATGAACTTCTTATTAAAAAACTTGAAAAGTACCATTTTTCTCCATTTGCTTTAAAATTGATTGAGTCGTATCTTGGCTCTAGAACTCAAGCTGTTCGTCATCACGGACTCTCTAATTTCTCGATCATTGAGTATGGAGTTCCTCAAGGTTCAGTCCTTGGGCCAATTCTCTTTCTTATCTTCATAAATGATCTCCCGAAATCCGTTCTTGACTTCACTGTCCTATTTGCAGACGATACGACTGTTTTGTCAAGTGAAGTTGATCTTGATTTATTAAAAAATAAAATGGCTGCTTCAAAACATGATGTGATTGATTGGTTCAGTAGGAATAGGTTGGCTGTCAATGAGTCAAAAACGCATACTATGCTGTTTGGTCTGAAGAGTTTGTCGATGGCTGATGACAACCCCCAGCAGGTCAAGTTCCTTGGAGTTCTTGTGGACCCGAAGCTTAACTGGAATTCACATTGTGAATGCTTAGTTAATTCTTTAAACAGTTCGATATTTCTTTTAAGAAGACTGACTGACAAATTGTCTAAGACTGCAGTACTTGCAGCATTTCATGCAACATTCCTCAGTAAGGCGACTTATGCAATTCTCTGCTGGGGTCATTGCCCATCGGCCTCCTTAATATTTAGTTGCCAGAGACGAGCAGTGCGAGCAATAGTTGGTGCAAGTTATAGGGCTGACTGCAAAGAAATATTTATTAGTTTAAGGATTCTTACTATTCCAGCTATTTACATCCTGGAATGTATCACTTTTGTGCACACCCATTCAGATAAATATGAATCAGCGCCTCATAGTTATGAAACTCGATCTGTGAATAACCTTGTGATCCCATACTCAAGGCTCAATACGACTAGAAATGTATCTAGGTGGTGGGGTTTAAAATTTTTTAATGCCCTACCAACAAATGTAAAATTGTTCAGTTATCGGAAATTTAAGAACTGTATGTCTGTCTTCCTACGTGAACTAGCTCCGTATACATTTGATGATTATTTTATAGCCATTAATAATGCAAAATTTTAGACTTTTTACTCATTTTAAATTGTAGTTTTTTAAATTTGTTAATCTTTGTTAAAATATTTGTTTTCTTGTAACTTATTTATGTATTGACGGGTTGACTTCCAACTATCGTACCTAGTTTTATTATGTGTTTAATTGAGAGTCAGTGTTACTGTTAGCGTTATAAATATTATTTATGACCTGACGAATTTTTATAAGATGAATCGTGCAGTTTTAATAATTCTTTCTTGTCTAATATCTAATCGTATATCGACGTTTGTCATGCAATATTTGTAAACGACAAATAAAAAATCTCTCTCTCTCTCTCTTATATAAAAAGTATATATACAGATTGAACATACCGGCAGAGAGGCTCTACTGCACATCTTTGACGTGGCTCTTAAGATAAACAAGTAGTTGATTGCAAGAATCCCGTCCACCAGTACCATCCATATACAAAATTTCTAGTTTCACAGCATCGTCCAGTTCGAGAATTGTAATCAGCGCTTTCAAATAAGCTTTAGATTCGTCCAAAACACTTTCCGTTTTAACTTTTTTAATCACAGTTTGTTCGGATGAGTCTTCGAATTTTCTTTTTGAGGTTTCTCCCTGTTCAGATGATTCATGCTCAGGATGAGGCGCTGTATCGGAACTAGTAGGAGTTGCACTTGAAGCTGCATCGACACCGTCCATATTACCTTTGGATGAATCTTCACTCCCGTTTTGATTGAGAGATTGCAACAGAGCTAAACGCCTTTTCTCTTCACGCCGTCGTTTACGACTGTTGATCCACGTATTCGTGGGGGCCACAATTCCAACCACGTAAATCCCTTCATCGTCCTCTTCTTTAACACTTTTGATCTGAAACAGCCAAGACTTGAATCATTCATACAGAAACACACTTGTGAAGATACAGTAGAGAAATCATGGAAGAACGCAATGGAAGTTCCAGTACTGGAAACAGATTCTATGGGATGAGGGAGGGAAACTCCATTGGAGGGAGATTCTATGAGATTGATCTCCAAACTCCACGTGACAACCACTCTGAATCTATCACACAAGAAATGTAAATTTTAGCAAGCCACTGAGGGTTCTGTTGAGTCGTCATCGATATTATATTACCAGTGCTTCAGTCGAGTCCGAGGGGCGAAAGGTGAGACACCCTAGTGATCCCCTTCACTTCACAATTGCAAAAACTGATTGTCCCTAGTGATCCCCTAGCCAATAAGCGCCAGTGCTCCAGAATTGACAGTAATCCTCACAGTTGTATTTGGTGATCACTGTTTCCACTAACATTTTACAGGTAGTGGAGAGGTATACGACAACGCACACCATCTTGTGACTAGTTTTGCAAGCATAGAAGTGACCTTCATGCACTAGCTTCTAACCCTCCATGAGAGTTTTTTCTTCCAAAACCCGAGAATCGACAGTTTGAGATATGCCACTATTGCATTAAATGAGCGACGTGTATTATTTGTAGACTTCTTGACGGATTATCAGTGTGAGATATACACCTGTATATACAGGGTGTAAGCCTAACTGCAGGTCGATTCTGTAACTCGCTATTTGGTTGACGTTATCGCGTCAGATTCGGTATCCCTCCTGTGCAACGACAGGTCGATAACGACATTGGAATTCTGTTATCGGGCATAGCGAAGTTTGGTCGTTGCATTTCAAAATAACGACGTCGCTATGTGATCCGACAATATTTCGGTCTAGAGCGAGCGAAAGGTAGCAACGCGTGATTTTTAGCCAATGGGAAGACGTATTGATAATAGTTTCCAATTGTTATCACGGGTAGAAGATCACTGCAGTTTGCAAAATGTCGGATTCATATTTTTGCCGTGATGAATATACAAAGGAATGTCGCGTAAAAACGGAGTTTTTCTCGTGATTCGTGCTTTTGTATCATGGATTAATGATAAATGGAAAGAATTACTTTTCATAAATCGGATTCATCAGTCACATTGGTATGAATTTCGTCCGTCCACGATGCTTCGAATAATCAACTGCCTGTCCATCTTACTACAAGGTAAGAATCGTCTTGTTATTTATCGTTTATACATACTCACACATCCATACTTATTGGTACCTTCAACTACTTTGAGTGAGAAGTTCATAGCTAACTGCCTAATTGTGTGCGGTATACATTATTGTTACTGATTCCGGGAAACAAGTACCTAACCCCTACTCACGAAAATTTCGGAGTTCTTGATGTCTTTTCAGAACAAAATAGATGTATTTCACTCTCAAGGATAAAAAAACCTAATATCACTTCAAAATTTATGAATCGCTGTTTTACTCATGTAAAGTTTCATGTATGTTATAAGACTGAATGAACATAATATTATTGTATTCAATAAAACGTAAGATTCATGACGTAATTTATTTATCTACCTTCACATTCATATTTCTTTGATTCAATTTTATGTTACAATTTTCATCTACCACGTCATATTCTCTCCTACCGTCGACGTCGATTACGGATATAAACAATCGTAAATTCGTGGTAAATATTTTCTCAGGTAACAGCAGGTAAGTTGGTATAAAAAAGAGCATTATCGTCACCATTATTTTAGCAAAAAATTATCAATTTTAGGGGTGGTTTTCTTCATTTTAGGAAGTTTTTATACAGGCACACATTTAATAAAATAGTTAAAAATTCAAATAGAATCTACCTATTTTATTAGCTAACTATTTTAATTTTATGTACTTGCCTACCAATTTCCGAAAATGACAGTATAATTATTTTTATCATCATTCAATGTTGATAATATCAACATTTATATTATAAAAAATGCTGTTGATAGTTTGTCAAAAACTCAATTCCATTGAAAATACTCCCTTTACTATGATCAACAGAGTGCATGAATTTCTATACGAATTAACAGCTTGAAATAATATAAATACTACGATTTTTGTTTAATACAATCGTAGAAAAAAATCAAGTTAGACACAAATTAAAACGGCGAATAAACTGCTCATTATGAGGGTCGGATATTATTTTTTAAATATTCACCAGAAATTATGTACGAATGTATAAATTTTCTTCTCAAAATGATTTGATTAACAAAACTAATAACCCACAATAGGTACGGAGATGAACAGAGCAACTCGGAAACTGAAATATGACTTCGAATAGGTTAGGAATTAAAGAGCGTTTTAAGCTACTTTCTCATAAAGACGGTTGTCGTAATCCATACCGGGGGGTTTCGAGCCGCCGAGATGGTAACGACACTTTTCGGCCGAAATAGCGACGACTGAGCGACAGTTGTCGCTATTTCGCGTCTGCAGAATCGCGATCGTCGCTATTAATCGTTATTGTTATCATAACGACACTTCGTTGTCGCTATTATCCCATAACGAGTTAGAGAATCGACCTGCTGGTCTGCCATACGGTACCAGTCGATTCTGCAACTAATTTGCAACAAAAAATGTCCCTTAGCGATTCTTTTTTAAACCCTTAGTTTTCGAGTTATTTTCACTTTAAACTTTTTTTTCGTGATTTTGACCTCATGTCGTTAAATTGGTCATAACTCCTTTAATTTGCTGTGTAAATTACAATTTAAGGATGCCGTTTGAAAGAGCATTAAATTTTCTATCGGATAGATGCCTTAACTTTTCTTGAGTCAAGGTTTGAGACATGAAAACGTCCTCTAAAATGAGAATTTTACGTAATTTTGGAAACCTCGAATTTTTTCAATCTCAAATTGAACTACGAGAACCCACACCTTTACAAGATGCAAGGACAGTGAAAACTGCGCCAGAATCTCAGCTTTCCAAACTAGACGTTATTGGGAGACTTGCCTGGCTTCGGCTTTCGACGAACAAGGCCGAACATTGCCGAGTCGAGCTGGGTTCACACGAGCGCGGTCAACGCGGTTGTGCAACGAGGCGGATACGCGTTCGGGTCGCGGCTCAGTCCTTCGCGCTTTTTCCACTATCATGACGGTCTCCTGTTATCAATTTCGTCTTGGGATGGGATATCGATATCGGACAAAAATATCGGAACTTTATGATCCTCTGGCGATTGATAATTTGAAACTCTGGAATTTTGTTCTACTTGTCAATATAGTGAGATTGTCAGTGTTCTGTTTTGGTTTTACTTTCCCCCTCAATTTTGTATTTAACCTAGAACTTGTTTCGAAATGTATGAAATACCCCTGTAAGTACTTGATAGTATTTCACTATACCTAACATCTCCAATAATTTCAATTTCTCCTCTTATTTTCGAAAAGTAGTTTATAGACTATTTTTTTACAACCAAGAATTTTACTTCCACACTTTTTAAATTATGAAAGTAGGTACTTTCATTCTAATTCAAAATGAGTTGCATTGGACTTGAACATTGAACTTATAGCAAACTCTACACTTTTCACTAACAATGTTAGGGCCTAAAACTAAAATCTGAACACATCCGAGCCGGAAAGGTTTGCTAGTTAGTTTATTAGGTATCAGCCCACAATTTTCTCCCAACCCTAATATTTCCAGAATAATTATGGTATTAAACTCACAAGAAACCATTTAAAATGAAAAGAAATTTATTACAGAAACATTTCTATATACATGAAGTAGGGAACTTCAGATCGGTCATTGAAGTTCGTTTCACGTTGTTCTCAACCGAGAATCATGAATTAACAAACACTTGAGTATAGATACATTGCAAAACAATTAGGTAAATAACTTGAGGTGGAGTGACAAAATAAATCAATAAAATGACTAACCCAATTAGGTATCAATTCTACATAGCTTACAAAAATTTTAAGCTCCAAAATTTAATTTTGGATTCAGGAGGTATCAGAAGCCCATTTCTGTTCAAGAGGTATCAGAAGCCCATTTCTGTTCAAGAGGTTTCAGAAGCCCATTTCTGTTCAAGAGGTTTCAGAAGCCCGTTATCTTCATTGCAGTCATCTCCAACCGTCACCATCTCATCTGCAGGTACCATCATGACCGAGAAAAAATGAATAAACACAAAATAAGAAAAAAGTAGGTACTCGAACCAACAAAAATTGTTAACAAAACTTGGCTTGATCTACGTGCCCACGGCGTAAATGATAGCAACCTGGAACATGTTGTAGACGCATTTAGTGGAGAACGTTTATTCGTAGGTAGGTATAATACAAAAGTTATATTATCCCAAGCAACACATATAAAATGTATTAAAAAAATACTTCGCTACCTACCTATAATAATATATTATGCTTTCTCTTCTTAATATATTGTTTGTTGACGTGTAACAAACTCCTACCGCGAATGTTGTTGACAGTTCTTTTAACTCAGGGGTACACCTCAGTTTCATCCATAATTAAAGCAGTTTCGGCTGTATATAATTTTTGCATAAATTTAGGGCTTTCCAACGAATGGTGAACGATTTTTCTACGAACACGAATGAAGAAGATGAAGTTTCGTAGCAACGACTTGGATGTAAGTGGAAATCATTGCGAAATAGGAGGTTTGCTTTTTCGAAAATCATTTTCGTGACAATTTTGGCTAGTTAGCCCACTGCTAAAACATGTTCCATGTTAAAACAACTGAGTAATTAAGGGGTTCGCGGTTGGTCGACGTTCGTTTTTAGTATTTACTGAAATTGAAGGCGCAAAAACTTGAAAAGTTGTTCCTGAATTTGAAATTTTAAAGGATTTTAGAAATTTATTAGTGCACGGCCCAAGGGAATTGAAAGACTGAAATATTGCCGCCAGAATCATCAAAATCGAACAATAATTGCCAAAGAAAAATGGGAAAAACTACTGAATAAACGGTTTTTCCATATTTCTCTGGCAATTATTGTTCGATTTTGATGATTCCAGCGGCAGTTTTTCAATTCCCAAGGCCCATGCACCATTTAATTTTTTAAATCCTTGAAAATTTCAAGTTTAGCTACATTTTATGGGATAAACATGACTGATTTAACGGTATTCCCATTTTTCTCTGGCAATTATTGTTCGATTCTTATGATTACAACGGCAATATTTCAGTTATTCGATTCCCTAGGGCCGCGCACTAATGCATTTTTAAAATCCTTTAAAATGTCTAATGTAAGTACAACTTTTCAAGTTTTTGCCCCTTCGATTTGGCCAAATACTGACCCGCAACGAGGATAAACGTCGACCGACTGAGACCCCCTTAAATTAGTTTTAACATAGTTGACAGTTTACGCAAGAACAGTCTAGTGCAATGCTATCACGTAGGTATACTATACTTACCACTTGGTAGTTTGCTAAAGGTAGAGTCCTGCAAGTCCCTCGCATGTTTCGGTATATAATCCTTCCTAGAAATGGAGCCTGTAAAGAGAAATAGTGTGTTTGGTACCAGTGGGGTCAGATCAGCATTCAGGTAAAGCCGTTGCTACTATCCTGATGTATCACCAGAACTATTATTATTTGAGGTAAAACTATTCTATTGAATAAACATAGAAAGGTAAATAAAAATTTACTTACATTTGCCGGTATGTAGGTATTTTGTAGTCAAGCTTAACTGGGGCTTCTTCAAAGTGATTGGAGCAGATATCTTTGCATAATATGCAAGATTATATTATAATACCTATATTTGGTACCTTTTGAGACCATACGAGTATTCAGCAAATAGTGGATTTCTTGCAAGATTGTATGTGAACCTAAACAGGACTAAGGAAATCGTTAGAATTTGGGGGACGGATCTTTTCTTGGTCTTTCCACTTTCGAGTCCTGTTGCACTCACCGTATGCACAGTTATGGGATTGTGGAACTGTTCTAGTTTCCAGTTTCTGTTCTACTTGGAGGGATAGGACCAATATACGACTTCTGTTGAGAGCAAGCACTTCGTCACAGCGAGGTTAAGTATATGCGGAGTACCCGTCGTCCAGATACATATCATCGCACTGGGGGATTCGCGAAATCAGGCAAAACACACGGGGAAAATCAGCAACGCAGAAAACTACTAGAAGTCTACGTAAAATGTGTCAACGACGTTGCCGCGTTGAAGAAGAACAATTTACGCGCCAGCCTCGCCGCGTTAGCGCCTTGATAACAGGAAAACAACAAGGGGGGCCTTCGGCAATGTTCGGCCTTGTTCGTCGAAAGCCGAAGCCAGGCAAGTCTCCCAATAACGTCTAGTCTTTCCAATGGTATAATCAAAACATATTCTACTACCGAATTTGGGGGAGAAATTCGTGTTTGAACGCGGAAAAACGTGCATTTTTCAACAAAATCAGCGCTCTGGCCTCCTGTTTCCGGAGGCCTCGCGGTCTACTGCGGCGCCCACCCACCCACTCCCATCGTCCGACCCCTCAGATCGACTAGGCGGAGCGCCGATTTCGTTGAACAAATGCACGTTTTTCCGCGTTCAAACACAATATTCTCCCCCAAATTCGGCTGTAAAATATGTTTTGATTAAACCATTGGAATGGGAGCTTTCCAATGCTGAGATTCTGGCGCAGTTTTCACTGTTCTTGCATCTTGAAAAAGTATGAGTTCTCGTAGTTCAATTTGAGATTGAAATATTCGTGGTTTCCAAAATTACGTAAAATTCTCTTTTTAGAGGACGTTTTCATGTCTCAAACCTCAAAAAAAGTTATGGCATCTATCCGATAGCAAATTAAAGGAGTTGTGACCAATTTAATGACATAAGGTCAAAATCGCGAAAAAAAAGTTTAAAGTTAAAATAAGTCGAAAACGAAGGGTTAAAAAAATCGCTAAGAGACATTTTTTGTTGCAAATTAGTTGCAGAATCGACTGGTACCGAATGGCAGACCAGTTAGGCTTACACCCTGTATATGCAACAACCAACTACACAAATGAGGTAAATTAATATCATGATTTTTTTTCTTCTAATTAGTGAATTTTCGTAGAAAATGTAACTATTGCAATAGCTTTAAAAAGAAGTAAAATTTGTTTAAATTTTCTTCATGGAAATCCGTTTGAGGCATTTTAAATCAATCCCTGGGTTTTAACGCTTTTCTATTGTTAATTTTTTTTAAATAATCGTAATAGTACTCAAAAAAGATAATTGGACATGGACTTGGGCATTTAAAAATTCATATAAAAAACAAATATACAGAAAAAGTACCTAAATTTCATTAAAAAAAAACTAAAAAGTACCGGTCATGCAGCATGATCGTTTGAGAGAATTTTCGCAGTTTTTAGTAGGACTATTGTAGTGGCTATTCTTCAGTAAGTGATCACTCAGGTGTGCTGGATTAATTGCGCTTTTTTTTCTAGGGGAGCACTCAGATAGATGCTTTTTCAGCCCCTTGGGAGCACTGGGGCGGTCTCCCACCATGCCCCTTCTGGATAGCCAAGATTCAGTTGGACGAAAAAAGACTTGTTGTTAATTTATCTAAAGAAGAAGCGACCTGCTTACAGGTAATGGGCCCAAACGAGGCCAGATCATTCATTGATCGATGAATATGTTAAAACAAGTATTATTTTATCTGGCTGAATCCTAACTCCCTAAAACCTTTCTTTTTTGGCATACCTAGGTAAATCCGTAGAATTTCTCTTAGCCACTGACCTCCAATTTGTCCAGGAGTTGAGTCAATTTCTGTACAAGACTGTCGTAAGAGAACCCGTCGTCCATAAGGAAATCGTAAGTGAAGGGCTGACTTTCTTTCTGTTGTTTCTTCTCCTTTTCAAACGGGGATTTGACGCTCGCAATCTCCACCCTGGGGTCGAAAGTCCAGGCGAGACCCCACCGTGTCGTCCGCCCTTGACAAAACACGGATGAAGCTGTTTGGAGAGCTCCAGCTGCCAAGGCTTTCTGTTTCATTGGCGCTACGCTGCTTTTGTGGCCCAACATCACTGTATAGATTCTGCGAAAGAAAAGTAACAACTTACTTTAGGTATCAATGAGGTAAAAATGTCGTCACTTGGGGTTCAAGGACCGAATAATAGGACCTAAAAGCAATTCTTAGTGATAATGCTATTTATCGTGGCCAATTCAATGCCTTCAGATTGAGATTGTCGGATTCACCGACACTACCAAACGTTCCACGAGTTCCAAGACGTATAAAAATCTCTTTCGAAACACAAAAGGTAGACACAAATTCTTTCTTTTTTTTGGTATTTTTTCTACTTCTTAGTTTTGTTCAATGACATTACTTTACACAGTTCCTATTCTATAAGTTGGTTTCCCTTATACAATAAAGTTTGTTATGGACAAAAAATTAACTTTATTCTGTTGTGATCAGCTACCTCTTCGCATTTCTGTTCATTCACTTCCTTAACTCAAGTGGTAGGAGCTCTGATTCAGAATCGGAACGATAGGAGATCGATCCCCAGTCGAGGGAAGTTAATTTTTGATGATTCAACAATGTGGCGCAATCGTACCAGACCCGAATGGTCTCCTCAGCATTTCTCTGAGAACAATAATTCATTAAGATCAGGTGATCAAAACAATTCACTCTCAAGACTCGAGTCGAGCCACCGCCTATTAGGACTAACGTTGAGGTCAGCAGACCCCCCTGTCAATAAGGAACAATAACAAAAACTCCGAAGCCAGTCAAAAATATGCGTTCTCACTGGGTTGTAAAACGCCGGCCAAAGCAGCCTCCCTGACTAGGTAACGGAGTGCTTAACGGGGGAGATGTTGTGATCAGCTACTTTTTCGCATTTCTGTCCATTCACTTCCTGAGCTCAAGTGGTAGGAGCTCCGATTCAGAATCAGGACGATAGGAGATCGATCCCTGGTCGTGGGGAAGTTAATTTTTGATGATTCAACACTTCTATTTCTCATAACCCTTTCCATGTCTCAAAAACCGTTTTATCAAAATGATACACCTCAACAATTCACTTCCCTGCAACCCCTCATGTTTACACCAACGAATTCTATATGTCCATGATATCAAGAGTGAAGGAACTATTACCAAAGATGAAATACGTGAAAGGCATCCTAACCTTATTTTCTCTCTCAGAACTGCGCTGTCTTCGATGATTCCAGTAACAAAAGCTTCTTCCCCTCCAGTGACGGATATCTCAGTTTTCGTGCCGGTAGGAGCGTTGCGTGGTCCATGACGATCTGGGTTCCGGGCTTTCGGAGCGGTGTTTTCTTTGTGAAACGGAGGGTTGCACATGCAAAAATCGTAGGTTTGGTCGTCCTCGACTGCCCCCACCAAATAAGTGTCAGACGACACCAATTTCACTGTGGAAACAACCAAGTTTCAGTCTTGGAGAATGAATTTTGAGCATATTTTCATGAATGAACGAAGAACAAGTACCTAGCAATGATCATCTACAATGATAATCAAGCAGCAAAGAAGCAGATAAATACCATTGTTCATTATTCAAAACCAGAGAATAGAAGGGAGCTCAGAATCTAGGTCACTGATCAATGCAGGACTAACACTTACCATGGAGTGAGCCCCCAATGGCGCAGCATTCACTACACCACAGATCGATATCAAAAGGTTCTTCATAAAATCCACTCACAAGAATGGAGAATTTGCCTCAATTTTAGATTCTGGAATTTTAAATCAAATCCTATAATAGGGCCCTAGAATAACGTTTAACACCAGGAATACACAAGGGGAAAATCACCGTAGAAGAAAATGCCTAAACAAGTGAAGAGTCTGTCAAGAAACACCGCAAAAATCTGCTACCAACGCGGTTGGTTCATAGTTCCACCGCTAGAGGGCTGAGCCCAATATTAATTTCATCGGCTTTATCATGCAACCATTGAGTATTCGCACTTAATAATAATAAACCAGCACTAAAACAAAAGGATTAACAATAAGAAACAGATCTAGTATTACACAATCAGAGCTTTATTGAGCAGAATAGTTCTATGTAGCCGCGGCCATTAAAATCGCTGGGTTAACCTCCCCCAAATCTGACTGTTCTATAACGTTCTAACGCTGTCATACTATTATCCTTGTTCATCCGCTTTCGTTCAATATATTTAGTTGTGAAAACTTTTATATTGTGTGCGTCATTAGTTCTTTTATCCCAAGGAATCAACATGATTCAAATAACAAAACGAACTAATATAGGAAATGAATAAGAAAAGATGAAGACTAATAATGCTTCATAAACTAATAGGTAGAATCGTATTGTAAAAAGAATGAGTAAAATTGCTTCTTTTGGTAACTTTCGCGTTTGCACTCCTGTGTTGACCACGTAAGCTAATAGTTCAATTTACGCTTCCAGAGGTAGCACTACTGTAGTCAGTGGCGGCTCCTGCCCTGAAACTCAGGGGGTGCACAGAGATAAGGAGAGGCTATGGAGAAGGGACAGAATAGGTGATTTTCTCTGCCAAATATAAATTTCAACGATATGCAAATGGGATAAATCTTGGTAACTTTTTCATCTTAAAATTGCAAACGGTACTAAATGCGTAGTAAGTAAATAGACACGAAACATGTTCTCTAGTGGTTAACAGAAATTCCGAAATACTTAATCATCAAAGGTCGAAACCCAAGAAATTCATCCATCTAATTGCTATAGCTGAAATGTATATTTGCCCGTTACGATTCAAAACATCGTCCAATTCGGAAGAAAAATTAACGAGCCCCTTGAAAACTCCGAGATTCGAAGAATCTTCCCTCTCATCATGCCCACGCACGGCTAGCTCGAAAACACCACGGAACTTGATACAATCAAAGCAAAAAGTATTCAAGCGAAGCAAAATTATCTGTTAGTCACTTCACACCCACAAAGCCAATCTACCTTCTTATAATAGTCGACATTAAAACTTACGCTACGAATCTGCACGGTTATTAAATTTCAACGTCTGCTGGTGACCAAGGAGAGACGGGAAAGGGCGGCCAGTTTCTCGAATTTCGCACTTTTCCACAATCGACAAACGCAAATAGTTTACTTTACTTTAATGTAAACTACTCATCGTACCTACAACACTCCTAAATAATCACAATACTTTGAACAAAACAATGTGTACCGAAACGGTAGTCAACTGAAAACGTAAAACGGAATTCCCATCAGGTTTGTTTGTTTACTTATTTCTCTATAAGGAAATCCGGATTGCAGAGCTCTCTGACGGGGGAGCAACGAACCAATTCTGCTCAAGCCGACAAAATGTCCTGCTCTCTGATTGGTCAATCTCACGTGCCTGCCTCCCCCGAAAGATGTCAAGATGACGTCACTTTCCCCAGAAATGGTGCAGAGGCAAGGTGATGCTCTAAACGGGTGTGATTGGTCAGAAAAGAGGGGGCTCCCGCCACAGTTTTCGCGCGTAGATTCAACTAGCACAGTACTTACGATCGAGTCTTCTGTCACTAGCCAACTTACTCTTCAAACGAAGAGGAACGAACTTTGAAATTTTTTTTTAATTGGCTGGGGGTGCACATGTTCCTATGAGTAGCCGCTCCTGACTGTAGTACGTAGTAAGTGGCACAGATCCCCCTAGGAAGCTGGATACGTCGCACCATGGCTGCTCCCATATACAGATTGCCGCTACATTTAAAATCTCCATCTTCCTTAAATTCTATAAATTTTTTGGATGCTTTTTCGAGCAACTTACTGTGGTTTTCTTCCATACCAGTAAACCCTCTTTCAAAAAAAGTTAAAAATGTGAGGCAAAGTCCCAACTGTACTTAGATTATCCAAAGAAGGAGCAAGATGCAAATTCTCGCCAAGATTGATTGAACCTGCCAAATCTAAACACAGAAGATTTTTTCATTCAAAAATGTGTTTCTAAGGCGTTTACCTGAAACATGTTCTTCAAGATTATTCTTTTCAATGTTCAGTTGCGCACACTGACAGCTGTGCTCATCGGTCTCTGTTCCCATCATTCTCCATGAAAGGTGTTTCCAAGCTAGCAGAGGGTATATACATAAAGCTCCAGTACCTGAAATTTAAAAAAAAATCAACATCTAACGTTCACGTGAATAAATGTGAAAACATGATGTGGAGTCAAAAAAGCATGTTTTCCGTCACAATTCAAAGATGTATACGAATCAATGTGATGACTTGATACCATAAATGCATTGGATGAGGCCACCGTGGTTTGTGTTTTATAATAGTTAACACCAAGCACTATGTCAACAAGGAGTTATTTACAAATGTCAAATCATGGCTACCATTAGAGTGGTCTCCCTAGGCAGTGGGACACTGCTTTGCGGCCATAGAGGTCCTAAAATCGTTCTTCAAGTAGTTCATAACTGATGAGAGATATCTAACTATCATGAACTTATACCAGTGACGTCACATCACAAACGCTCTTCCTCCACACTTGCGTCTCGCCGCTGAAAGACGAGCAGCCGGTACTGCAGTCTAGCGGCATTTGTGAAAGTACGCTGTACCTCGTTTTTAACGCCCATTCCAACATTATTGTTCATTTAAAAATTTGACGGTTCTACTTTCCTGCCGAATTAAATTTACCGTAAGGAGAAGAATACTGCTAATGAATTTATGAGTGACGAATCAAGCAGAATTGATTATTATCGTGGAGATTACCGTATGTGAAACTTTTTTACGAACGTATTGCTAGGAAAATTTCGCCCAGAACGGTTGCAATTTTTTGATTCGCAGCTTCTTGGGCAAATTTTTACTGTAAAAGAACACACAAAAAAACCCAGAAACAGCAGGATAGGGAAAAAAATAGGAATTTTTCGGTCTCGTGAAAATTCTAAGTACAGGAATATAGTTTGTCTATTAAAACGCTGCAAATTATTACACAATGGTTTATTATTTTTCTATATTGATTTCTCGTCTGCAAAGCCACCAACCAAACAACATGAAGAAAAACATCGATCGGATTTCGGTCAGCTATAATTTGAAAGGAGATTAGGCCTCTTTTGCGATTCTCACTCGTGTTTCTGATTTATTGTACGTAAAACCCTTAAATTCTCGTAGGGAGCGAACGGTTTGTCCTACAGAGATCCGCGCGGTCTCAAAAAATTCTATAGAATCTTAAATTGAAGAAAAAACATTACCGTTATATCAAAATTTTTTGAGTTGGGGCTTTTTCAAAATTTTAAAATTAATTTTTAAACCCTTAGAAGTGACTTACATTAACCAAAATCTTCGGGGCACAACTAGACCCCAAATGGAGCCTACATACCAAATTTCATCAAAATCGGTCGGTGCTAAGTGAGGAAAGTGCCGCGGAAGGAAGGCCAAATTTTTATTCGATTTTTGGATTTTTCTACGTACCTTGAAACGTGAACCATCAAAATTTGATGTTAACGATAGAAAATATTTTTTCTTGGTCGATTCCAAAGGTTCATTATTGGAAATAATAAACCAAAAAGTTGGGATTAACATCAGAGAGAAAGGAAATTTAGTTAGGTAAGTGCTTATGATAAAATCGTGGAGGTTTGAAATTTGTGCGAATCGAATAATTACGGCCGTCTATTGCGAAATTTTCCGAACAATACGTTCGTAAAAAGTTCTGCAGGCGGTAATCTCCACTATAATAATCCATTCTGCTTGATTCGTCGCTTCAAAACACAAACATTCAATTACAAGTTTCTTCTCCTCACAATTTAATGAGGCAGGAAAGTAGAACCGTCAAATTTTGAAATGAGCGGTAAAAACGAGGTACAGCGTACTTTTCAAAAATGCCGCTAGACCGCAGCAACGGCTGCTCGTCTTTCAGCGGCGAGACGCAAGTCTTCCTCCACACCCCACAGTAGGGGGTATTTCTATATCGATAATATCAGAATATCGATATTTCCCTTGCAATATCCGATATTTCTATATCGATATTTTGATTTCGTTTCATCTTATTCTTCTTCTTCTTTGAACAGCAAGCTTCTCTCTTTCTATTCACCTTAGCCCTAAGTGCAACATGAACATGGCAATAGCCGGCACTTTAAATCTGAAGACCACCACCAACTATTCACCTTGTTCCCAGTTGATAATTTAACTGATCAGTATGCAACCCCCAGATAAATGTATAGAAGATATTCTGTCATTTTAGAAAGAGTTAACGTGGAAAGTTAAATGATTGAAACTGAAAATAAAGTTCCGATATTTTTGCCCAACAATATCGGATATTGATATTTTTCTTTCGATACATATCGGAAATCGATATTCTTATTCGATGTCAATATCGATATTTTCTTTTCGATATCCCATCGCTATCCCACAATAGAAATAAGAGCTGATTTATCAGCTGGAAATAATATGGTGCTGCCCCTAGAGGTGAACCTTGTCAACCTTGTTTCACAGTATGATAACCTTTGCTACTGATAACTATCACTCATAATTTTTAATGCAAGCTGAGACGACGCAAGCATGTCCAGCTGATTAGCTACAAATAGAAGTAGGTACTTCATCAATTGCATTTCTCAAGATCAACTTTCTAAAACCTCAAAATAATATTGGACGACCAGAAAGCTTGTTATGCTTTCAAAGGAAAAAACCGAAGTAGGCTTCAATTAGGCACTCGTCAAAAAGTAAAGTAAGTAAAGTAAACAACCATTTCAGGTTGGATTTTTGTCGGACTGCCATTCCTGGCGTCGCGGACATCATCTGCTGTCTTCCAAAGGGAAGATCAGAATTTGTTCTGATGATTGCGCTCATGGCTTCCCATTGCCTCACCACCCTGGGTTGGGACGAGGGGGCGATGAGAGCCGGAAAACGCACACTGCCGGCGATGAGCCTTGAACCCACGACCCCCGCAGAAGTTGGTTCAAATTCCACCACCAAACGCCCACACCCCAATGCCCGCATCGCCAAAAAGCTTACCAATGTCAATGCCAGAGATTTTCTTGAAGACAAACGGATTGGCGTTGAATAGATCCTCTAGCCACAGAAGGTAGTTTAATCGGAGTGGAAGCGTGGGAACGAGGCGGTCAGGTATGATTTCCACTTTGAGGCCGAAATCTCGATGAAGCAAAGATTTGGTGAGTGCCCATACAGAACCTTGGTTCCTGAAGTCCAACCTGACATGTCCACTTAAGTTCTAGAAATCAAAATGAAGAAAAAGTTGTATTCAAATAATTATTTGTATAGTAAAACACGCAGAAATCAATTTGAATCATCTCAGAAATTAGGCATTATTTGAATATACCCAGAAAAAATAATAAACAACTTCCGCCAGCTAAACTTATTCAAGCTAGAAGCTCCGACAACTTCCACCAAGGGATTTGTGGTAGAACTGCCACCCACGAGATCATCAGGCTAACGAGACTCAGGTCTCTCTAGAGGCTGGTTAGCTTGAATATTCTAGAGGTATTTTAATCACTGCTCTCTAGCGCAGTGTGATTGGTAGGTTTTAGTTCTTCTCCATGATGCAATGTGGGATCTTTACGAGCCACAAGAGCCCAGTCAGACATGGTGATACAAGGTGCTTCCTAGCTACCTACAACATGAACCATTCAACCTTTTCTTGGTCTTTACGTGTAATTGAGATTCTTCCAGATCATTTACTCAACACTTTCCACGCAGGTCCCAAAACGGCGATTTCATCACCAACACGGATCCCAAACAGGGTGGTCTTCCCGACAGCGCGGGGTGCCTACTGGTAGGCACTTTTTCGCCGCTCTACTGCCATCTGTTTCTTCTTAGTTGAACCAGTTGGTAATTTTTTTCAACAGGATTTCTCCATGTGATTTCGTTTAGTAATAACCATTCTCCAATCGGTTACGTTCCGGGTACAAAACAGGTTGCAATTTCACCCGAAATTAGTAGTTCACACAACGTATAGAAAGCGCTCGAAACGTCAGCTGCTCAGGAGGTGGGATTTTGTTTGCCTACCGGTAGGCCAGTGGTCTGCAACCTTCTTTGAGTCACGGCACCCCTTTTCGTGACGGCCTCACCCTGTGGCACCCCACCATACAAACACAAAATTTCGCAGTGTAATAATTTTGGAATAGAAACAAGTTTTCAGTAAAGAGCACAAAAACTTTAATTAATAATTAATAGGTAGGTAGGATTAGTAAAATGTTAATTCTTTTTTATAGTGGTAGGTAACTCAAATCAATGTGAAATTTGTCCCTGATGTTTTCGGCAAATTTCTGGGATTCTAGGAGGCAGTTGGGAAAGGCAAACCCTCATGTCGTCCTCTAATGTGCTTTCCAACATTCTTTGCCGTTTTTTCGTTTTCATGGTCGCAAGTGTCGAAAATCCGTCGCTTCACACATATTACACTTGGTAGAGGATCTGTTAGTGTTTAGTTCAATCGTGTCCCAAAAAATTGCAGTTTCTCCTTTCTTATTATACAAAAAGTTATTCCGATCTCAAAATCTTGCGGCACCCCTGGACCGGGCTCACGGCACCCCAGTTGCGGACCACTGCGGTAGCCAATCCGCATGGAACGTGTTAAGATGAATTGAAAGTGTTGCTTACCTGTATTGACTGATCATTAGATCCCCCCAATTCAAGACGGAAGTACAAATTTAATTAAATAAGACTAACTAGGAAAGAACTCCTGAGAGGAGTGGTCAATGATGGCGAAAATTCGAGGGAGACTCGATTATTCGACGCATATCGATAGTCTGTGACGTCACGCAAAAACCACCAATACTTGCTGACTTGTGATAGGACACACAGCATTGTGATGGGATGGTGGTGTACTGGTGTCATCTGGTCCAAAGCACTACTCTATGGCGCGTTAAGGCATTTCGGATTCCTCTGACTTCTAATTCAACCGAATCTGCCAGCAGATTCTTTTCAGGATAGAGGTACACAAAAAATAGTTTATCTAACCGAAACACAGCACTTACTCAAACTTATACCTTGTACTCTCCTACATTTAAGTAAGTAGATACATGAGCATCCGTAGAGGACACAGAATTCTGAACACACCATTTTACCTGAATAGCTTTCTCACGGAATTCAGGATACTCGATGGCCAATGTTTTGAAATCCGGTGGAGACTTGTAGGGGTTCCTAGGATGCATGAACCGGTTCATCGCCATGATTGTGTAGTTGAGGGAAAATTTCCCCTAATAACTGAATAATTGAAATTCCGGCTCACTTTACCCGAGAGAATATTAGAAGCGAGAGAGTTTCGATTATTTTATAAGTGCAACATCAGAAACAGAAACAGAAATCAAAACAAGAGGTGTTGAAGATTGAAGTGACGGTAATGTAACTTCCACGTTTGCTACTTGATGCATTTACCGCTCTCTGTTAAACAAACTAAGAACTATCTGAAACTAATAATTTCGTTTCCCATTTTTGTGTGTGTTTTCATGTTCTCTAGTCCTTATTATTATTAAATAACTCATCTTCGTTTGTTGTTCATGAAATATCTTCGTGAAAAGTCAAAATAATAGTTTCCACAAAGAAGGTATGTGAGCTTTTATCGATCAAATCAGCTGAACGGGGCGCGAAGAGAGAGCGCCCTAGCGGCGGACGAATCTCACTAAAATCATTCAGTTAACGATTTTGCTTGGCCCGAGCTCCATTTCTCTTGATTGTTTGTTCAGTGTGTGACTTATTTTTCTGTTTCATCTTCGTTTTCAACAGCCCTCGTTCTTCAATTTATTCACAGAAAGGTAAGCCTTCATTTCAACTTTCAATAACGACCATATTTCACCGCACATGAGATCCTATCGTTCACGATTTTTCGCGGGTTCGTCGGGCTGTTACCGTGAAAAAAATTTCAAAGATGGCAGTTGGTTGGCATTATTTTCGATTATTCATTCTACCTTTCCCAAGGTTTTGTGTGACGTTTCCAACTTGATCTGAAAATTTCCATCGTTCTGTTAGATGTTATTACTCCTCTAAGTAATTTTCCCTGGTAGTTTGAGACTTGAAAATGCGTTTGAAATGCGATATCGTTCTTGTAATCATCGAAGTGACTGAAACAACTACCTACTTGTCCTCTAGCTAAGGTGCTTGGACCTCGAGCTTAGCCTTTTCAGCTTCAATTTCTCATCAAATTTTGGGCTTCGGCACTTTTCTTACCTAGAACTTGGTTGGTAGAGTATTGATAACCGAGATTGTGCAACAGATTTCTCGATTTTTCTTCTTCCGTGATTATCTATCAGACCTGACTCACTCCAGACGTCAGTCTTCAGTTCCAAAAAATTACTTCGTAGATTGACTGTAATATACCTCTACTAGTACTCGTCTCTGCAAAGTAGGTACTAGCTACTTGTATAATTATTCAGTATTGATTTCTCACAATCGCCTAGACGAAGTAGTTGTACACCTGTAACATCCCCTGGAAATTAAACCTAGGTATTTATTCTAGCAGTTGAATACTATTTTTTTGTGCAGTATCTATGCATCAGAATGGAAGAAACAGATATAGGTAGATAGAATGTTTTACCCACCGCCATATGAGTGAACGGTGCATTACAATATGGTTACTATTTGATTTGCTATAACTAGAGCTCGGAAAATATGCACGAAAATTTCCCGAAAATATGCACCGGAAACTGGAAAAATATGCAAAATATGCATTTACCCTTAAAACTGCATACGACTTTGGAATTTCAGTATTTAAAGAAAGGATGTTCCATATTATTACATTTTTTAGCCCTTTTTTCTCCTAGAAAAGAGTTATGAAGCATCAGGTAAAGTAAACAAGCAATTCCAAAAATCAGTTATACATTTTTTTATTTACTTTTATACGAACTAGGTATAAAATTTAAAGGTGAACTACATATTATATTGGACAACAATTACACGCTCTAAATTATCAAGTGTAAAACAGTGTCTCCTGTCACTTAAAATTTCTTTTAATGCAGAAAACGATCTCTCTACATCGCAAGATACAATAGGCAAACATTTAAAAGTGGAAATCTCTTTTGGAGAGTAGGGAGAGTCCCATGAGCTTGTCTTCTCCTTTGAGAATTTTCGCGATTTGAACCTTTTAAGACCACCCTGGATTTTTCGATAGGACCCCCTCCAGTTCACTTGCATTGTCACTCATCTATTCATTAGAGCAGGTAATGGCCCATTACTTGCTGAGGTGATGTGAGTGAGGGGACAAAACATTCCAACATTCGATTTCAAATATTGTCAACTTCCAGCACTGACTTGAAAAAAAAATCCAGAATACGCAAGAACTGGTAAAATATGCTGCAAAATATGCAAAAATCCCCAAAATGATCGAAACATGCAAAAATATGCAATTCCAATTTCGATTTAAACCACCGCATACCCTTCAGAAACCTTCAAAACGTTCAGATACAAAGATATACCGCATAATAAAAGATATGCAAAATATGCAAATTCCGAGCTCTAGCTATAACATACTTAGCTTCCTTTTCTCCTTACAAAAGATTTTCTGTTGGAAATAACTATCATTACAATTCATAGCACCCTCTTTTACGATTTCGCTTAAAGTTATTCGATTTACTCAAATTTTGAAATGATCTCCATTGTAGTCTTTCCTACTGTAGGGATAAATCTTAACTAATCAAACTTCAAGTTTTTATTCATTTTGTTCATGTTGCTTGTGTAATAATACCTACTTTTGTGCTTCAATTACTTTGACGTTACAAGTGACTGTTTGTTGTCCTGATCATTAGCTGGGTCACCTAAATTCGCTTTTGTTGGTCCCTACGAAGCCGAAATTTCATAGGGATCCTCAGGAACTACTGACTTCGAATGACCGGTTTGGGTTCTTCCTGATCATGAGCTAAATTCGCTTTTGTTGGTCCCTACGAAGCCGAAATTTCATAGGGATCCTCTCAGGTACCACTGAGTACGAATGCCCAGTTTGGGTTCTTCCTGATCATCAGCTAAATTCGCTTTTGTTGGTCCCTACGAAGCCGAAATTTCATAGGGATCCTCTCAGGTACCACTGAGTACGAATGCCCAGTTTGGGTTCTTCCTGATCATCAGCTAAATTCGCTTTTGTTGGTCCCTACGAAGCCGAAATTTCATAGGGATCCTCTCAGGTACCACTGAGTACGAATGCCCAGTTTGGGTTCTTCCTGATCATCAGCTAAATTCGCTTTTGTTGGTCCCTACGAAGCCGAAATTTCATAGGGATCCTCTCAGGTACCACTGAGTACTAATGTCCAGTTTGAGTTCTTCCTGATCATCAGCTAAATTCGCTTTTGTTGGTCCCTACGAAGCCGAAATTTCATAGGGAGCCTCTCAGAAACGACTGAGTACGAATGACTGGTTGAGATCCTTTCAGATCAGCTGGATGTGCTCCAATCTATCTTGTTCACCATGCTGAAAATGAACGACAAACCGAGCTCTCCTCCAGATCACCTAAGAGCAAGCTGAAATTTGATACAGCCTATAGATCTCTCTTGAATGCCCGAGCACAGTTCACAAGTAGGTGAACTCATTTACGGATGAATCAGCTGAATTCCCCTCTATTAGGAAACCTAACGAGCAAGCCACTGACTGTTTTATATCAATTTTTGTAGTGGATATCTTTATTCAGTAACCTGATCTGATCCTAACGGTTAGATCCTTAGTTCAACACAATTTTAAATTTAATTCAATCAAGCCTTATAACATTTTTATTCAGCGAAGTTGGGATGAGTTTCTGCCCTAACAAAATTACGTGATTTGAAAATTATTTATGATGATGGTTTTGTTTTATTCATGTTTCCCACGATTGAAATACAAGCAAAATAATTCAAGGGTGATCGTTGTAATTTTAAGCATTGAAATGGATGAAAATTTAAACCAAAAATTGATGTGTATTTTAATCATCATTTACAATGTTATCAATATACCTAATAATATTAATAATTCGTCCTGGTGTGAAATGTTTAGTTTCAAGTTGAAGTTGGTATGAATTTACAATAATATAATTTTAGGATCGATTTTAGAACCGGGGGCAGCAGTCTTTCCGTCTCCATTTGCCGCCTCCAGCTGGAATAGCGGGGGCGGTACCTTCCAAGGGCGCCAGCGATCAATACCTGTAGTCTGCGACTGTTGGGATATTTCCAACATCACTCGGGGTCCATAACTTGTAGAAATCCGTTCTGGAGGAAAAGGGAATCGAGTTGTTATTTGGTAAATTAATTGGTTACTAGATATTTCTTCAACAAAACTCTCGCGAACGGATGGTCGTCAGTAAAGTCCTTCACTATTTTTCAAGGAACGACTCATGGCTTCAATGATTTTAGTCCTGCTCAAGCGATTTCCCCTCAATAGAATTATGGAACAATTCACGAAGATTTCGCGGCTTTCAACTTTTCCTAACGATTTCACACACAAATTGAATTATCCTATAAAATTCTTTAAAAATGTTCTTGTCGTTCAGTCGGAAGGTCTTGAAGTAGCTGCTGTTATTAATTTGGAAGTTGATTCAAATAATTTTAACAAATCTTATGAAATTCATGTTTTCGACTTCGAGGCCCTTTTAGAAAAAATAAGCCACAAAATTTCGACCTTTAATTTTTCCGTTTTAACTTTTTTCCATTTCGTTCTATATAAAAACACTTCAGACATTTTTAGGCGTTAAATCCCACAATTCTCATCAATATTGCAATCTATAGGAAAATTGATGCTCAACAAAGGTTTGAGGATTCCTTTGAGAGCTCCTTTTGACAGAACCTTGATGAAATCGATCAATCTTCTTGGCTCACCTTCAACTTCTCAGATTTGAGCAACAATGGGCAAGACAATGCGAAATTGATGTTTAAGGAAAATGTTAGCAAGATTTTAGGGATTAACCGTCACAAACCCTGAAAATCTCTCAAGATCGAAAGTTATTTCGTGTAGACTTGTGCATACAGAAAGATTTACCACTGAAGTTTTTGCTATTTATCCTCATAGCCCAGTAAATAGAGGATCCAAAGTGGGTTCGAGCTTGCAAAAAATGGAACAAGAGATTTTTTCTAGGATCGTTTGGTATTGTGTGAATATGGAGAAACCAAGTTTTCGACCTCGAAAGCCCTTGGAAAAACTTTTGGTGGGCTAAAAACCACGAAATCTTCGGACAGTTTTTCTCTTTTTACGTCTGAACAACGCATCCTAGCGAAATATTGAAATTATACATAATAAAAGATCATTGAATTCTGCGTCGAATGAACTGGTCAAACTTTAAATTGAGTATTGTACAACGGTTACAATTGACAGTCAAAAAACATCGATTTTTTCCATAATTTCTAAAAACCGTGAAACCCCCACTTTGAATGTGCAAAGTTGACTGATCTAACGCTGCTCTTGAGAGGCCGTAGACTCCCTCTTCCATCCCCCCTCTGCATTGTATTTATAAAGATTTTAATGACCACAATATTTAGCTCCCTGTTTATTTCTAGTCAGATGCGCGAGATCCCTTGCCAAGCTTCACCTCCCTACTCAACAGCCTGACCACTCTTCAACTAAGACTCGATCAGATTGGAGTTAGCAACTTTGTTCCGCGTGTGTTTGTGATGGTGTCTCAAAGAATAGTTGTTATACTGTAACTTCCTCTATGTTTGCATTAGAGCCCCAGATGACGATGGATAGAATCGAAATAAAATAGAATTTGTAGGATCGAATGATACCTCCTAGAGTTCTGTAGGTCCAGCTGTTTGTTCCCTGTATGATTTGAGGGATGATTGTGAAATTGATCTGAAATACTTGCCGCGAACCTAGAGATCATCATTAGAAGGTTGTAGCTCACAGTTTGCTCGCTATAAAGCAGTTGAAATAGTAGGAGTAGTTCGAGTAGTTTCATATCACTCACTTGAGCTTCATTCGCAATCAAGAATCAAATTTAAACTGAACACTGCTCTCTAAGAATTCACACTAAGGTTAACACTCTGCCTGAATGTTATTGCTCGCAGGTACTTCCTGTCAAAATGAACTTGATTGCTAACCTTGTGTGATAATGTGGTTGGTAGTTTGTTCTTTGCAGATGGGAAGTACAGAAAAAAAATGAACCGTTGCGTCATAATTTGCAGCATTTTTCAATAAAACGTCTTGTAATGACTCATTTACTCGTATATGTTAGTTCTCCAATAAAGGACACAAGGGAAACCCTGAGTGACTCATCGTGCCAGGTAGGTAAGGTGACGTACGGGGGACAAACACGTCACTTGACGTCACCTTCCTCCACTCTCCCTTTACCTTGTTAAAGTAGTATAAAAGGAGGACTTGGGACTTCACCTTCATGCATTCGTCTACAACAAATCGACTTGATTATTTCTTGCTCTCCCTCGTTACCTCTTGGAAGCCCCAAGTTCCTTGGAGGTATCAGTAGGCTCATCGTGTCGGCCTCCGCTCCCATTTCGCCTAGGAGTTGTCTTCCCCAACTAGGACCTAGGTAACCTCCCTCCAGTCGGCAAGCAATTGCGCCAAGGATTGCGGCTGAGCTGATGAAACTCGATGCACTCCTGCAAACAGTAGGCGGAAACGCGCTGGGCAGAAAGTGCTACTACATCCTTCACCTTCGTTGAGTAGGGACCAATGGAAACCATCGAGCCATCGAGAAGACCATTGCCTTCACTCGACGACACGCCGACATAACACTTCTTATAAAAAAAAATAATAGATTTTTGGGTCAGAATAATTCTGGATCCGCCACTGTACGTTAACACCTGCCTTATGTGTTGAACATCATCATGGTGTTGTTGATTGTCGATTCAACGTTCAAAGTGCCGGATCAACTGTTTTATCAAAATAACGCAGGACGAAAACGAAACGATTTATTTCGTTAATAACACTCAGACTTAATAAGTTATCGAAGATTTTGTTTAAAGTAATTTCAATCATGGTTGCTGGGATGTTTTATATAATTTGAGTGGATAGATAAGGGATCGAGTAGTTTTCAACTGCGGGGTCGAAACTCTCTTGTTTTTCTCCAAGATGTAATTGTTCGGTAAGTTTTACTATGTAGCTATATCTGCTTTTTCCCACGCTTTTTCAATGTGCAGTGAGAATTTCCGCGTGCAAAAACCTATACCTACTATTACACGAAAGAGCAGTGGGCGCATCTGCTTCCCAGACAATTTTCCTTTCTAGGCTTCTATAGTGGAAGTAGGTACAGATAGATGGTCCAGTACCATCTTCTCACGACTGCGGATATCAGTATCCCTTCATAAACGAGTCGATTCTGAAAGAGAAAACTTCCCGAGGTGTTCCTTTCTCGTGACTGGATCCCTTCCACACCATCTTGCCGTTATTTACCTCATTGGATCTTCAGGTTTATGAAAGGTGACTCTATGAAGACGTATTCTATGTTCATATATCTCAAACTTCTGACAGTTTTGAATTGTAATTATTTTATGGGATGTGTGGTGCCTGCACTATACTTGGAACTATTACAAAATAATGAGTTTTTGGACTATAGTAGGATTAGTATCGAGTGTCGTCTTGTGATCATTGTTTGGAAATTCATAACACTGTTATTGAACTTCACGAGAGAATATAGGGGGGGGGGGACAAAAATTAAAGTCAACAAATCTTTCTACAGCAGCAAAACTGCACAAAATTTGACTCAAATTGAATGACAGTAGTAAGCAAAACTGGGACAAGATCAAGGGATCAGAGGAAGAAGAGAGGGCAAAAAAGCCTCAAATTAGGCGCACCATTGAAGAAAATGACGTGGAAAAAAGTACCATGTCGAAAGTAAAATCTGCGAAACTATGTAAGTACCTAGGTATCTCCCATTTTCGAAAAAAATACAAAAATGTGAACCATAGTTACCTGACAACCTTAATTTCCATTTTCCTAGGGTTTCTATAAGATACGGCAGCAATCTGCGTATTAAGGGGGATCATCATTGATTTAACTTCCGAAAAACTGAGGGTTTTCGCCATTTTAAGAGATATTTGGTCATTTTGAATGTACACGGTTTTGCAGATTTACTATCGATATAATGAACTCTGAATGTGAAACTGTAAAATCTGAGTCAACAAAATGAAGTCATCAACGAATGATAGAAAACATTTCGATGGAAAGAGCGAGGTAAGACCAAGCACAATTTGAGAGACAAGACACTGGTAAAATTAAGTGGATCCACTACTATGAGAGGGAGTGCAAGATTACTAGTACCTAACGGAGTCAAAATCTTTGGAAGGATAGTGAAGAAATCTTTTTTTTTTTTCAATATTCTTTATTGCACCAAGTATAACTTATTAACAATATTATTTTGAAAATATGGACATAAGTTTTGTTGATTATGGTGGATGTTTCACTGCTTCACAAGTAAGCTTGGTCAAGTGGTTTGGTACCTACGCTTCAATCTTCTGATGATATCACTTGAATCAAGGAGTTGGACAGCTTCCTCGTTGATGTGACATCTTAGCCGCTGTAGGTGTCTCACAGCTTGTCGCTTCATAGCATCGTTTATTGTTTCGATCCGAAGCTCACGATGGAGACGTTCGTTTCGAAAGTACCATGGTGCATTGACTACCGTCTTTTTGCTTTATTCTGAAGTAGCGATTGGTGAGATAAGACTGAAGCAGCTCAGCATACTTTATTGGTAGATTTTTGCGCAGCTTGTAGTTGAGTCCCTCATGCCAAACTTAGTCAAACGCCTGAGCGACGTCAAGGAAGACGGCCGAGCAGACTTTCTTTTCCTCGAGGGCTTTCAATTATATGTGTTATTCTATGGACTTGATCGATCGTGGAATCTTTCTGTCGAACGAAGAAATCATTTTGACAAGAATCAACTAGCGAAGAAGTTAGAAAACGACAGATCAAATAAATGATGAATCAAATTGATTTTGTCTTCAACAATTTTGAGGGAGCAGTTGAAATAAGATGTTTTATGAAGACCCAAACTGATCTTGAGACTTTGGCTGGAATCGCTTGTAGTGCTTGAGGAAGAATGACTGGAGCGATGCGAACTGCTGGAGGAACTACGAGTTTAATAATTCTTCATTTTCCTCTCCGGATCTGTACTAGATTGGAAACTGAGGCGAATCATTCCTAAATGAGTTTCCTTCCGAGCGACTTACGATTTCAACTACAGGTTCATGTGTCTTAATGGTTCTGCCTTCATGCAGTGAAGTTTCCAGAACTCTTGCTTGAACTCTATCGTTCACTTTGATTCGTCTGGTAGAAAGTTGAAATAGTCCTAGCATTTAAAAGATTGAATGGCGTCTAATCGTATTCGAATTTAGAAAGCCGTAGTAAGATTCTTATCTGGCGACTAAAAGGATTTATCATCCTTATTTGTACTTTTCTTTTATCATTATATTCTTCATTGTTCGTACACGCCTTTTCGCTAAACCTTTCATTGCTGCATGACCTGGTGCTATCAATTTTTGAACAATCCCAAATTCATTACAGTATTTCTTGAAAATTTCGATCGTAAAAATTGACTCGTTATCTGTAATGGCTCGCTGATAACTATCTGCTGCAAAAATATCCTTTAGCAATTCGATAGGTGATCCAGATGTTTCGGACTTTGGAATTTTGATTTGTGACCATCTAGATTTGGGTTCAACGACATATTTAAAATTTCAGCCATGGAACGTTTTGCTTAATCCGTGGAGCCTACATCAGTAGATTCTAATGAATCAAAAAAGATGTACTAGTGGTTGTTGTAGTATGTTATTTATAATGACATTGACTAGCAAAAGTTTACATTAGATTTCATTATTGTTCCTGTTGTGTTGATCCATAAAATAGCACCATTGAAAATGTTCACGAATTATCAACCACCGCTTCATTAAAATATTACAAACAACAGTTTTTATGCTCGGAATGTGGTGAATCCAATGATTGTAAATTTTTGTTGTCGATCCGAGGGAATGTGTCAGGCAATCGAGAATGTGTCAGGCAAGTCGGCCTCAGAAAGAAACTCGAATAAAAACAAAGAAATTGCTCTTTCTCTTGATAATACAAAGATGATAATAATACGTTTTGTGGATAATCAATGAATCAACCATCCTACTCCACAATCTATCCTAAGGGAATGACAATGTCCTCTTACTGATACAAAATAAGACCGATCTGTGTGGAAAATCCTAGCAGCGTTCGATTTGTGGATTACTTACTCCTTCGGATATTAGCAACTGTCACGATAAAACTATGCGGGGACACCGGAATCCCGCTTGTTCATAACTGGGAGGGCAGGTTATGTAGCTCGGAATGCCATCTCCCAAGGCGATCAGGTCGATCTCGGAACTGCTCTGGTTGAACCAACTTTATTTGCATCATATTACCATTTCGATACTCGTTACTAATGTTCGGTGTTTTGCATTTCGTGTTTCTAAACTCGGTGCTATTATAGGTCGTTTCCATGTTTAGCGACCAGTTCCTCGAGTTCCTGACGAGCCGCGAAATCGTCGAAATGAGGAAGTGTAGGACAATTTGCACCAATTTTGCTATTTAGCTTCAAAAAACCTGTCCGATGTGGATTTTACGTAAAATGCAGCATCAAAGTCGCGAATAATAAGCATTATACATTTTTGGACGTCGAGAAAATTAAGACCATATGTTTTCGGGTCAAAATTCATCAAATTTGGACTATACTGTTTTCGAAAAAAGGTCGTGGAATCAGAAACGCGGAGACGGAATTCTGAAGTTATTTTTAATATACAGTCTACTCATAATTTCAACACAATGGTCAAAATTGTATCTGCTTGACCACTGAGATGTACCTGTTGTGTCGCGAACGTCCGAAGAAAATTGTTTCGACAAAATATTTCATGCTTTAATCTTTTCTATAACAGGAGTATTTTTTTGTTAATTAATAAAAGTGACAGACCAAAGAAATATAATATGTTTCTTTGGTCTGTCACTTTTATTAATTAAAAAAAATGCTCCTGATATAGAAAAGATAAAAGCATGAAAAATTTTGTCGAAACAATTTTATTATCTCGAGATAATATTATTATCTCATTTCTACCGAATTGAAGGTTAAGTTCAATGAAAGATGAAAACAAATCGCATGTGCAATTGCCAGAATTTTATCTGCTAGAGGAATCAACGTTGGAAGAATAAAAATGGTTTTTAAGCATCTTTGGGTTCTGCCAAAGAGAGAAAAGGGGGTTGTAAGATGAAATATTCGTTGGGCTTAAGTGTTATGGGTCAACGGTAGAAAATTTAGGGAAACGAGAGAACTTGTACAGGATTGATTCTGCTTTCTGAATGTCTTCATTTGGCCCGGACGTGTTCGAGGAATTAGACCTCAGTCTATTTGGATTACTTTATAAGGAATCTTGCTCTTGAAAGCTAGATCCAAAACCGAAAAAATCATCAAAGACCTACTCCAATTTCCATTTTTAAAAAATCCTTCCACGCCCGTCTTTGTGAAGTGAGACCCTTTGGATGCTTCTTGACGATCCTTTTCGATTCTGAGTCTGGACAGCTCGGTGTAACTGTCTGGCTGAGAATAATGGTGCAGGGCTTGCCCTTGAGAAGGGCTACTCTTACAAGCCAAGAACAAAGGAAACTTCCTTCCACCATCCTTTGTCTCAACGATTCGTATCTTAGAGAAACACGATTTCGAACCTCCTCCTGTTTTATGTAGATTGAGTCGATAAATTTATTACTGTTATTATTAATTCATTTTTCTACTTGAAATTTTTATTTTTATTCGTATTTGAGTGATAAGAGAACCTGTTACCTAAATAGGTACTTGTTTCATTAATGATTCCTTTGCAAAGGCTAGTTGGTATTTTACTGGTCGATTGTAATAGTTCTTGGTTACAAAACACCTTTCAGATTTCAAAACAGGTTACAAAACACCACTTTAAAAATTTCCTGATTAAGAAAATGGTGTGGTGGTTCTATTTGATTCTTAGCTCAATTTTTTGTAAATCTCTCTAAAAACGTGAGATTCATGTTTAAATATACGCCCCAGTGTAATTTTTAAAAAGTATTTTCTTGAAAAACTAGATGTTTTTCAGTTTGTAAGTTTTCTCTATCTAGTGGATTTCTACTTATTCCTGGATGGGTCCGAAATGTCATACATGGATGAGGTTTACTCACTTTTCCCCTGCAAAACTGGATCATCTCTCTGGAAATGTTTAAAGTATTTTTTCAAGTTTACGGATCCAGCAGCAGACTTATGCCTATCTTCCTACATATATCTAAATACCGACCTACAATTTAAAATGTATTAACTTTGTACTTGTAAAGAACCAGTAAGAAAGGAAGAAAGCCGGAAATTTCTGCAAAATCGACCTAAAATTGTCTTAGAACGTCATGAGAGTTTCCTGACACTGATTTCTTGATGATGCTTCCTCGCGGTAGTTCTGAACTATGAAAGCTCATTGGAGGTAGGTAGGCAATGAGTTATATTGCTTGGTGGAAGTAGCTACTATAAAGGCCTTGCTATACTTTCATGAATCGATTTCATTTGCGACCGGACGCGGGAGCAGAGCCTGACATATAAGGTAAACAAAAGTAAACAACCGCGGCCTGAAGCATTCAACATCCACCTCCATGAAAGGAACAGTTAAAAACGGGGTTAATAGATTGTGTGTAGGTAATAGTCGAGTCCCGATATCGCGAGCCGTACGGGAGAAAGTCTGTTCCAGTGCTGCTGTGAAGTGGGGACTTGTGTTTCTCTCACTTTCTCATAATGCATGCGAACGTAACCGCGAAACCATCGTGGGGGAAAAAATCCGCGGTACTCGGTCGTTCCGATGTAGAAAAGAGGATAAAAAAGAACTTGAATCTAGAGAATCTGTACGTTAGAGGTTCCCATCGGGCCCATGCTCCAACCTGCCCTTCATCAGAACCATCAAAACCTCCATCGTAAATCCGGTGTTCCTTATGGCGGTGCTCGAGTCACAGCTGTAATGGGGGTCGTACTGTAGGAATTTTCATTTTGCTTCCTCACTGGCGAAGTTCTATATTCGTGCAGCAGGAACTAGTGTTGTACATCCCTTGAAACTGACTAGGGACGCTCTAAAAGGGGTGTTGAATGGTGCAGGCATGACATGAATATCAAGAAATTACGAGTTCGTTGTTCTGCATTTTGGTTTATTATTTTAAATAAGGAACCTTTCCTTAAATAAGGAATCTAGGTATAAGAAGAAAAAAATCTTTCCCCCCTTAAAAATTGGATGGTTTACGTTTCAAGGTATGTATAATTCCAAAAATCTAATTTTTTCCGTCCGTACGCGGCACTTTCCCCAGTTCCCATGAAACGATTTTGATAAAATTGGGTATATCAGCTCCATTTGGGGCCTAGTTGTGCCCCCAAGCATTTATCTATTGTCGGTTACGTCTAAGGGGTAAAAAAAATGGGGGAGAAGATTTTCAAAACCCCCTAGCTCGAAAACGTTCGACATATTCGTACAGGTGTTGTTTTGTCGTTAGTTGAACGTTTCCATATTTTGAAGAATTTAAGACACCTCGAGCACTGTAGACCCAACCGTTCGTTAATGAAGATAATTAACTACTTTATTTTTTTGAGAGGGAAAAAACAATTTATTGAACATTGTAGAAGGAATGAAGGTGGACAAGGACTCCAGTAGTTGTCGAAACGTAATGGATTTGCCGAAAGTTCAAATTGAGTTGCCAAAAGTTTGCCAAAAATTCAAATTGATTTATGCCAAAGGTTTTTTAAATATTGATTAACTAATTTATTAATGAATATTCCTCTTTTTTCTGTGCCTCCTCCTTTTCGAAGATAAGGGTACTTTGTGTGTGGAACAGCCCATTAAATTGGGCCCCCAAAATCGAAATGTTCACTGGGCAGCGCCGTGGAGCTTTTTGAACAATTAGCAACTTTTGTGGGTCTCAAATTCATACTTTTCTTAGAATATGTTTCTTAATTTCAATCAACAAGTTGATCGTGAACTTCATCTTTCATGTCAAAGAATCTTGATCAATATCAGGTTTAGTTCGGCAGAAGGCTACCCGCTGCTACTGAAGCAATGATATCCTTCCTGAATCAATCATCTGAAACCTCAGATACAAAACTAATGAAAACAAACTATCTACCTAATGTAAAGGGAGATATATTTAAACAACTGAAGAGTTATTGAACTAATACTCTTATGAAATACTTAATTATGTAAATTCTGGGAACTTACAACTTGGAGCCTATGTACTGAGCCTTCGCCTTCGCTTACTCATTTTATAATTTTTGGAGGTGAATATTTTTACATTCCAAACTAATCGTTTGACAAATTCGCAGAAAACAAAAAAGTATCATTATGCAACAAAAGGCACTGATAACTGGAGGGTTTCAACTTGTGTGAAGAAACACGGAAATCGGTAATGTACGAGTAAACCAAGAACAAACGTCATCTAACAGACAAGCAGATGGAGATATATATCGCTTGCTTAGCGAATAGTGCTCTTGACCCGCGACGTTGCCAATCCTCTACTACCGCAGCCTTCCACAAACGGTGTCAATATTCAATAATTGTTTTCAAATGAACTATTTTTATTATGGATTAAAAAAAAAGTCGATGCATTTGGATGTGGAAACCAGTGTTTTGAAGGAAATTTAATTTTTTGTGGTTTTTTACGATTTAACTATGATTTCAAATACATGAGTAGGTGTAGATAGCTACCATCCCTTAGGTATACGGTTTTCCACATTCTCACTGAATTGAATGATGAACTCCTGATAACACAGGATTTTTTGCATGGGAAGTTTCTGAAAAAGCCTGTGCAGGTAAAGTGATACGCGACCCCCCAGATAATGACCAGGTTTTTGTTGGGAAAAACTCCCCAAAAGCCCGAATTTTGAGATCTTTTGGCGGCCACCCTGTCGTTGCCACCATCTGTCCGATCGTGGCTGCTTTGCCGAAGAGCATGAATTTTACAGTTAACTCGAGGCCCTAGGGCCTTCTCACGGCTTTCGAGACCGCTAACAAGTCCTCCGGTCCTCTCATCGTCAATAATCCCGTTCCGCTGAGCGGGATTTACATCTCGCCTGGAAACCGCCCTCCGATTACGTTAGACAGGCGGGCGCCCAGGAAGTCTTCGCTGACATCGGTCGGCTCTGCTAAGTCCATAGAATTACGAAGCCTGGCTTGTTCAAGGATCGCTCTTGGATTGGGGAAATTTTTCTTGCAAGCAGTCTAGAGATATATAAAAGTAACATCAACCACCACTTTCTTCACGCATAAGACATCAGACTAATGCAATGGCGGTAATGCAGGTAATGGCGATAGGTCTCCTCTTGGGGTATTCTTTGGGCGACCAGGTCGTTGTAAATTGTTTTTACCTCCCTATTAGTAAAAGGTACCTACGGGTAAAAGGTAACGGTAAATACTGGAACCATCCGAATGCTAAAGAGTGAAATAAAAGAGTTAGACGTCTTGTGTTGAGGGAAATTCAAAACCAAAATTTAAAACCGTCCAATCTTCAAGTTAGTTCATTGCACTCTCTAAAAGATTTGTCTTAAATGTTTTTTTATTTTATTTTTTATATTTTTTATTTTATTTTATTTTTCATTTAAATCACCATTTAAATGTAAAGAACAAATTTATAAGGAGAAGTCGAGCGATACTGGAGTGAATTGTTAGGAGTAGGTTTCTTATTAGGTGATTAGTGTAGGTTAATTTGGTTGTTTCCTGTTTCAGTATTGAATGAACTAATAATTGACTACTTTTCACTATTGTGATTGTTTTTTCCTTTCTGTTTGCAGGTAAGTGCTTGACGTACTGGCTCTCTTCGCAAATGGAATGCCTAAATGGGTTTGTTTAGCTATAGTTTATCATAATTTTGCGCCAATTTTGCGACATGCGCTAATGCTTAACTCACAAAATATCAATCAATATTTATTCATTTTAAAAATGGTGTTGCACCTACTAGTACGTAATAATATTTAAAAACTTGAAGAATTTAAATTTTGGAAGTTCAAGGTTGATTTTGGAAATTAAGTAATTGTGTATTACACTACTAAATTATCATTGCTTCTTCACTGCTGAGGCTTATCATAATGTATGTCCTGACATACATAATGTATGTCCTGCTGGTGTTGGAACGGCAAAAACAATGTAGTTAATGATGCTCTTGTTCACAATTTGCCCAATAGAGAGCTCAGCCAGAGATACCTCTGTTATACGAGTTTAGAGGACTAATTTGCTCGATAGAGGGGGTCATTGGGACCCCTGTTGAACGTCTTCGTAGATAATCTGCAGAGGATTACTTTGCTTATCAGAGCTCTGTCAGAGGTACCCCTATTAAAGACCTATCCTAAAGTAGTACTTGAAATAGGTGATCGGTTTTTGCAGTATCCAATTGAGATCTATAATGTTACCCAGTAGCTACAATATTGTTAACATTCTAGTTTCAAACTTGTTAATAATAAAAATTTCTGAATAATAAAGGAAAAGATCTATAACACTATACTGTTGCAAAAATTGTGTTTACTAATGTAACTAAATATTCATTACGCTGACGAATGAGCTCGGTTAAGTGGCTGTTTTCATTGTAACGACATGAAGAGTGGTTTCAGTCATTGTGTTCCTTTAAGATATTAAAGTGGAAAAGAAAGCAAAACACAGTCCCATATGGGAATACGTCGTATTACGCCATTTTTTTGGGACCCAATGGGTTCAGAGTAAATTCTCAGCAGGTAATAACCTGTTATTTGAAACAATTAGGTGGGTTTGAGTAGAAAAGAATTCGTTTCGTGGCCGAAATTTGTAGGCTTTTGTCCGCCAAGTTGGTAACAAAGAATCTCGAATGACAAAAGAACGTCGAAAGGGGGCGACTTTACTGGGGCAAGGTTTAGTCATGGTCAGAGCTAAGAAGAAATACGAGCTACCTGGATTGTATGTAAATTACGAATTAAGATTCCGAAACGAAATATACTGAGGGTATTTTTGAAAATAAGAATATTGAGAGGGATTTTAGATAGAACTCGATAGGATCATTGTGGAGACTTTGAAATATTCTTATTTTTGCTTCCCCACTATCGAAAATAGAAAAGCTTACAATTGATTGTTAATGTAGCAAATCGAAAGCGTTTCTAAAAACCCGATTTTGTTGTTGACAATTTTGGTTTGGTCCGTCCGAGGTCAAAACAATTCAGCAGATTCTTGGGTACGTTGACTCATCCATTTGCCACCACAGCTTGAATACCCCCCCCCCCCCCCCATCCAATAATCATCAAGGCAACTAGAGAATTTGTCAAGATACGCTAAATGTTGCATCAGAAAACAAGAAGTCTGATTTGTTGGAACTACCCGCTAGGATAGTCGGCAAAACAAGAAGTCTGATTTGTTGGAACTACCCGCTAGGATAGTCGGCTAGTTTTATATTACTCAGCTTCAACAACTTGGATATTACGGCTACGAGATTAGTTACACAATATGGTCATTGACAGGGTGCGGGGAGTTTGCGTAGGCACCGCAAGGTAAACTTGCCTGAGATACCTACCTACCCCTACCTTCCTAAATCCAGGGTTTATTGGCCATCGTGAAAGAAGGAAAAAAACCCGAGGAACAGCCGCACCTTAGGAATGATCCATTACAGCGTTTATATGATCCCAGAATTCTTCTGTAATTTATTCAGCTTGAAAATCCTCATTGTCAGCTTGAATAAGGTCCTCATGCCAGCTTATTGATGCTCTCTCTGGCTGAAGTAATATATTATATTTCAACTTCAACGATATGTAGAATAAAACTTAAGAACCAAAACTTCAGCCAAAAAAGGGCTACATCACGAAATGGTCACAAAATTCCTGGCCGATTTCCCTGGTTAGGTGGGTTTGTCTATCCGATCGTGTATTCCGTGGACCCTCGAAGGCATTCGCATAATTGAAGGGTGTACCTTCCCACGTACAACCTACCGCTATTCTTGTACAAATACCTTCGCTAGTAGTGTGGAATCTCCTCGTGTAGTGTGGGAACATGACCCAAACAATGCTCTGTACACGAAATGCCAGTTTATCGACAGTTAGTAACCTGACAGATTAGTGGGTTTCTTTTCGCTCAAAAACCGGGGAGTCCGCCAAGTGGGGTGGGTACTATACCTTCCTCACAATGAATCTGTTGGTTCGTAAATAATTTGATTAAAATTGTTGAAATAAAACTGTTGGTTTCCCTACCTTTGGAAACAAACAACATGATTGCTAATCTTTTTACAACAGGATTTAGAAAGTTTGTTATGTTTGAGCGTGTGCAACAGTATTTTGGAACGAAAGCAGTGAAATCTGCAGGGGCTTGTTACACTTGATGCCTGGAAATTTCATCAAAATCGTGACAATATTTTCTTGTAGTTTTGCCATTACAATAAATTAATCGTTTTGGTTCAACTGATCCAAATACAATTTATGGCCAATCATCTTGAAGCCTGAACCCAAAAACCATCCTAATTATATAGGTTTTGGACTAACTGAGAAGAGAAATCGTAGTTCAAAGGAATTCAGGTTTACGCATGCGCACACAATACCGTAGGTCCAACAGCAATGAAACTCATGGAAAATTGTCTAGGGACTTACTTGGACATTTGCTGCAAATTCTACCAACTTCGTGCAATTTGCATAGGTTTTCCTAGGGGTGGCAACGATACATTGATGTTTTTGCGAAAAACATCGGTATATTTCAGTGAATGTTTTTTGGCTTTTTGGCTATCGATGTTTGAATCAATTTTTTTGCCATAGTTCATGGGGACTCAGCATCGATTACATGAACAAATGATTGATTGTTCAATCATCAATGATCGTTCAATTCACCTTCTTTTTCCCTTCAATACCCTATGTGGCGATTCTCCATCATTCGGAATCTCTATTAATTGGTTGGTAATAGGGAAACCACATTACCACCAGAGATTTTCCACGGGAACTATAACAGATCCCACACAAATCCTTTCGCCAAACCCTACTAAAAATCATTTGAAACATTTGATACATCGATGTTTTAGTTTTTTGCCATCCCGAGGTTTGCCCGTAAAACAAGGTTTAAACCAAAATGGGGGGTGCGCCTGATTTTTTAAAATTTTTAATCGTAAGTAGACCTGAGAATTGACCAGATTTTAGATGAGTAGATCTTTTTCTATGATCTTTCAAAGTTTCGAATGTTTATGACGTTACGCGCCCCTCCCGCCTGGGCGGGACCCCCAGCCCACTAGGGTGACTCGCCCAGTGAAGGAACAGTAGTTATTTGGGAATAATAAGGCTTGTGATGCACTCTGGTGATAACGGTGTTTTTCATTAGTTCCATCAACATATCATAGATAGCAGGGTGAAGCAGTAGATAAAAAGAAGTCTACCATCTTCTTCGGTTTTGATGTTATCAACAGGTCAGTCTCCAAGAACGTCTCTGGGGGTAACAACTGGAGTTGGCCATTACGTGGGGATTAGTGTTTAGAGGAAAGTAAAATGCTAAATTAGTCAATGTCACGCTTTATTATTGTAGCTGATATGTTTTTCTAGAGAGAACTGATTGGGTAGAAGGGAATTTTTTTGATTATGATATGTATTGTTCATACTGTGGGAGCTAAAATATGACCTCCAGCCAGTAAATGAGCGACTGTTTATTCACTGGCTGGAGGGTTATTTCACGGTTTTAAATCGAATGGAGGCTTCCCAAGTGAAGAAACAACTAAACTGCTGATTTTTTGCCTCAACTTGTTTAAATAACTATCCTATCCAGTGAATGAACTATATGAACTATAATGTTCATTCACTGGAATTTTATTGTTCATTCACTAGGAAATAGTGTTCATTCATGGGGTGAAATACATTAACTCCTTTATTGTGGAAAATTAGCTATAAAAATCAACTTTTCTCGTCTTCTCCCATGCTATTCTTGTTCCTTGTATAATTTTAAACAACATCAGACAAATTCAAGTAGTGTAGTACTGCAACTTCAAGAACTATAGACATTAAAGTTCGTCACTAGTGTGCTAAGAGCTTAAGTGTTCATTCATTGGGCGAGTCACCCTATGACGTCATAAACATTCAAAACTTTGAAAAATCATAGAAAAAGGTCTTCTTACGCCAGAAGGTCGCAGTTGTTGTCAAAATTCTCAGAATGAGGTCTAGTTTAGATTAAAAATAACAATAAACAGTTTTTCCGACCCACGCGCACACCCCATTGTTCAGAAAGCTCTGGAAAGCAAAATACGAGTAGACCTGGTTTTGAAGGACCCACATTTTCTTGACCTGCTGCTCGAATTCAAAACTTTCCTATATTCGATAGTAAAGAGGCAAAATGGTACATCCAAATTTCCTAGTATCATAGAGGTCTCTGTCATATAGTAGAAATTACGGCTTTCTTTGGTGTATTGTTTTGTGCTCGTTCTCCATCACGATTCGGGCGTGTTAATGAAGTTTCGAGAGCAGGCCAAATGCTATCTCCGACTCGTTTTAGTCTCTAAATAGTTCATGATTAACTTTCTATGTCATCAACTTGACACTGCTGGAACACTTGACCAAGTGTTCTTGAAACCTCGGGTCCAGTAAACATAAGGGTTTGTTTACATAACCTTCTTTACTCCTAGACTCCATTTCCGTAGTATGCTTTATTGAGTTTTTTCTTGTGTCGAAATAGCTTTGCTTCATCACTACCTTTACAATGATTGGGAAACTTTGTTTCGTGCTGCTGGTCTAGAAAATTTGAAATTCTCTCGAATCATCAATATGAGCCTGTGGGGAATCTTCGAAATTATGAGTTAGTTTTTGAATGAAATCCTCTTCATTTGTGATATTGCATTTCGGAGTCAGTTTTCCTCCTTCAACCAATAGTGTTGATTCTCGTGATGAATCTAATTAATTTTTCACATTATTGTAAAATCATGATTGCTGGTTGGAAGACGTTATAGTAGCTTTGCTCCAATGCGACGTTGTTCTAGGGTTTATGACGCCTCATTCACTTGTCAAACTATTAGGTCTGCTATTATACCCCTCCAGATCCATTTCACTGGATACCCATTGGATCTGCTGTGTACTGCCTCTACAGTCCCATAGACTGAGCGTTTCTTATTGTGATCAATTTAGCTGTCTTGAATGTTTTTGCCTAGCTCTTACGTTAAAACCATGATTATAATTTAGTTGTAGTGTGTTGCCTTGGTCATCTGTATTGCGATAAACGTCTTTCCAGTGTGACGTTGTAGTAAGTTTATGACGCTATTTCACTTGTCAAACTATCTGTACTGTCTGCTACGTCATTCCCCTGTCTGCTACCGGGTATTCACTGGATATGTTGTGTACTGTCTCTCCAGTCGACCTAAGGTCTCAAAGATTCCTTATGTGAGAAACTATAATTTCATATCTTCCTATTACGATCAAGTCTGCCTTATTACTGTTCCCTCGTGAGTCCATTGCTCTCATTATTATCTCCTCTTGCTCTCTTCAAAGTGTTTGCCATTGTTTCGATTCTTCGAAAACAAGCTCAACCTTAAAACACCTTTCGCAATGACTCAGGAACACCGCAACATGGCACCTCACTCTGGAAGTACGTTCTCTTGTAGCCTTCATAACGATAGTTATCGACCACCTCCGTTTGAAAACAGGCTGGGGAAAGGAGAACCCGCAGGTTCTTGGGCGACAAAGTCCCACGGCCTCATCCACCTTATTCTCAAGTTACTTCGCCACTGCTTACCAACTGTTCGCAGTTTTTATCCAATTTCACGGAGGATATTATGTTATATTGATGTATTTCGTTTCAACGCAAGTCAACTCTGAAACCAGCTAATAGTGTATATTTTTTCGCTTGTTGTAAACGATCTTTCTTAATGGAGGTCATTCACTGACCGGTGAGAGAGTCCCTCTTATTATGCAGGGTCGGAAAACATGGGAACTCTTCCGTATTTTGAACAAAATTATATAAAGAATTTTTGTTGACTCACTATGGAAAATGAAGCTTAGTATTCGTGTTGCTTGAAGAGAATTGTTGTTTCTAAGTGAAGGAAACCTGCAACTTAATCGTGTTTCTTTGTGTCCATGTTATTCTTTTAGAGGAAGTTACTTTGTAGACTTGTTTTCTTAATTAAAACTTTATTCGACTTTCAAGTTCCATTTTAGAACCGGTGCAGTTAGGCGATTGCATTACATACTTTCCTTTTTACCTTAGTTTGGTTCAAGGAAGTAAAATTTTCGAAGTATTAATAAATAGGCACTAAAGGATACTCTTAATGGTTTCCTTCGAACAATATTATTGGCTAGTAGTATTGCCTGTCTATTATGTAACTATTGAATCAGATGTCACATTTTAGAGGGCAAGCGTACCTTCTCATGTTATACTATTCCCTGATTTAAATTTACTTAATGCTACCATTCGCTTGATCCAAGTGCCCTTTTCGTTAAAACACCTCTTGCACAACTCGGTGGCTCCAAGGCTTTTTTGGACTGTGTCCAGCCAGACGGCCGATTGTTTCCTGAAATAAAAACGATGGAGGGCTCTGGAAGAGAAAACCTTCCAGCGCCGATGACTGCTCGCCATGAAGTACAGTCTTACTCCGTGTCGAATTTCGTCATTTACTCGATGTCACGCTCATTCCAAGCCTCTGTTTGCATAATTCATCACCCCTGATATGAGTGTCACTAAGGCGCCCAATCCAGAAAATTTATTTATCAACTCAAAACCTCTAGAAATGTACAAAATTATAAATGAAGGTTCAACTTTATCGTATAATGTGTACTCACAAATTGTGCTCATGATCAAGAACGATAGTCTCTACAGATCGCCAGAATAAACAAGCTCTGGATGTTGCTGGATTGACAGGAACTACGTTCTAGATCGAGCAGGTACTTGATTCAGGGCTTTATGGATACCCAGATGGGAAGAATTTCCTACTGTAATGTACCTATTCACCTAAATAACGCCAATGATCAAAAACCTTTGGCAGATCCTCTAAATAATAAGAGCTGCATTTGGCTGTGTTGACAAGAACTGCTTATCTAGAAGGTGCTTGATTGAAGGCTCGAGTTTCTTATCAAGAGTGAAACTAATCGAATATCATGCAAACATCATCCTGGATAATGAGCGGTGTGCTGATCTGCAGAGGTGGTAGGAGAACGAAATCATGTTCTCGTGGGATGGATGGATGGATGAATATCCTTGCCTTCCCCGGAAGGGTGTTCTGGCGATGACACGTATGACGCACCTAACCAGGGAGCAAAAACCAAAATGGAGTCTTCTCGGATGGGAGGGGAAACTGGCCGAATATCCTGAAATAATTTTCTTGGATGAACTCCTCTTCCGAGAGGAAACTGATCAAGAGAGCTGGTACGTACCAGACCCAAAATTATGCTTCCTGGGCCGTTGAATAGGAAGTCTGCCTATCGCATGCTTTTACCCCATAAGCTTCTTGGATTAGTTTCCCCATTAGCATAGAAACTTATATCAGTTATTTTTACTTATCTTCTTGGATTATGACACCAATTTTGGAACCTACGCAAAAATTGAATCATTGAAGCGATGTAAAAAGGAGTCCGGCCCTAAAATCCTTTCCAGGATGAAAATTGGAGAGTAGGTAAGTTTTTCATGGCACTTTAAATGATGATCGTACGATTTTCGAGTTTTCCTCCCATAAAACATCCCGCATCTTCTGAAGTCATGGACTTATTAAACCTCGGTTGATGTAGCAGATTTATTTTTTAACAAAACTGAAAGATTTTAGCCATGAAAACAGTTGGAAATCACGTATTTTTTTATAACTTATAGTAAGTACAATTTCTTCTAGGGTATAGGAAGTTCTTGAAGAAGCATCCTCTATTACTCAAACTGATATTGTGTTGTGGTCTCGTGTTTATTATCTCTTGAAACTCCGTACCAAGATATAAAACGACTCGAGAAACTCGAAAAGACCCGCCCCAAGCCGTAACAATAACCCCAGGGATAATTTCACGGTACGCCCGACGTGGTAGAAGTCTGCATGGAGAGGGTGTTAAGAACGGGAAGGAAAAGACAGGTTTTTTTATCGAGTTTTTTTGATGCAGCTCACCTGTTCAACTTCTCAAAGACCTTGAGTTCCCCCCGAAAGATCCCTTTAAAACAGGTCCGACCAGTCGATCGTCATAATATCTTCGGAAGGATGAGCGGATATCGGTACAGACGCCTGGAGTTTCCGGGGTTCTGTGGATGTTTTTTCGAAACATCCGTATTTCTAAAGAGCCCTACTGATGGGTAGGTCGATTCCAATTGTATTGAATCTAAGCTACCTAGTGGTTTATGCACACCCCGCGTAAGATGAATCATGAAAGAGTCAATGAAAATCGGTACAGATGCTCGTAGTTCCATGATCCTGTGAATTTGAGGCTCTGATGTTCTCAACTAACGTTCAAGTTGCCGAAGAGTTGTGCTTAGTTGCACTGCTGTATAGAAGGTATTAAATCCAAGCTACTATAGTGACTCCATTTCTAGACCCCTCCATAATAGTAATTAGACTCTCCAAGAAAAGTTATCTTGGTAAAAACAAAAGAATCAATTTATGCTCTGCATAAGAATATGCAACAGACAAACCTTTAATAATATGAGAAATAATCGAGCCAACAAGCTCATCCTTTCATTTGAAAGTTACTTTTTTAATTGAGATTATGGCATACCACCTTTCTGAATTTTCAAAACGGATCTTAGCTTCAGATATCGATAAATGAGAATATACTCAAAAGAAAGTGTCTTCGGGACTGATTTAAGTATGTGCCAAAACCGTTTTTTCTGTTTGATTCCATGCTGCCTTCCATGGTTTCATGTCAGGCCTATTACTTTTCCCCTGTTTACTGTAATGTTGTAACTTGTTACTGTCCCCAGTTTCCAACTCTAGAAGGACCTGAGAGAACCTTCTGCCCCGCTCTCTTAAACAGCTACCTCGCCCTCTGCACCTCTTCAAAGAGCTTGTCATACTCAACGCAGTCAAGCACTAGCTTCCATTGTCATTCAATTGAATTTTTGCACAAGTGAATCCTTCCTATGGGTCCATCTTCAGGCAATTTGTGGAGACAGAGGTTTTCGAACCCTCTTTTCGTTTTAAATCGGTCGTTCACGCTCACTTCCCCTCCTCCACCCTACCTACCTCACTTAACCCTCTCGCTGTAAGGAATCAATTCGTCACAATAAGAAAAAACCATTATCCGAAACAAATGCCAAAGAAGAAGGAGACTTGACTTCATCCGCAGTCTGGCACGCTCCATTGGCCTCAAATTCACTCTCTTTTTACTTAGAACCAATTGACTTCTAAATCGTTGTTTCCCACCAAGTAGACATGGAAATGTTATCTCTTTGTAGAGAAAAAACTTCGGTGTTCCCTTCGTATCTCAGGCGTGGGATAAAAGCATACCTCTATCAACTGCCAAATAAATACTCAGATTGTTTACATTGGAGGTCTAACTTTGGAGACGTGATGGTTAGTGGTGCTGAAGTAATTCCTACTCACTCCATTGATTGATGATGCTGTAAAAACTACTCAAGAACCCATCATTTATTGTTATATTTGTCAAGCTGGGTGTCACTCAAGAAGTTGTGAGACTAAATCTGTCTGCTGTCTCGATCTTTCTTACCGTGATTCCAGTTTGGACAAGGTTCCAACTGCGGCCTCAATCCCAAATTGATCAGAGTACAATAATAATCTGTTTACTCCAAGTACGAGACTCACATGCAATCGAAACCAGCTAGTCGAGTATGAGAATGATGAGGTTGCAACTACAGCTGGAGTTGTCAGCGTCATGAAGATGTAGGGATGATTCTACAATAACTGTTTATTCCCCCATGTGTAGAGATCAATAACATGGAAGTGCTCCAGCTTAGGGAGAATTCTAGATGCTTGTAGTCACAAGCATCTGGGGTTACACGGGTATCAGCATTTCATTGATACGCAAGTATTTCTCGTTCAAGTGCGCTAAATGACGGAACATGAGGCATAGGAACGACTCATATTGACTCGGCCTAAGGTTTTGACTCAATATTTCAAGCTGAATTGTGTAGTGAAATTCCTGATTCATAATGCTGATAGAAAGCACGTTCTTATAAAATATGCTGTTTTGACTCTAATAGTACCGTAAAACCGTCAAACTTTACCCCAAGATTTACACCAAAACATTTCCAAATACAATTTCTCCCACTCGAAATGGGTTAAATTGATTTTTTTGAATAAGTGAATTGATCTTCAGGGCTTCCTGAACATTTTGAGTGGTCGAGCTCATTGATCAGATAATTGTAACCCCCCTATTTAATTGTTTAAATGTTGGAGTAAAGTTACCTACGAGTGCGTCTATCTTTACTCCACTCTGAAAAACTCACGATTATCGCTACAGAAACGGGCAGTGGTGCAATGTTACTAGTCGGGATTGATGAATTCATTACCCCAGAAATACTTGATAATATCAAGTATTCATAATATTATTATAAAATGTATTCTGAAAAATTGAACTTTTTACCTTGAAAAATGCAAGTTATACCTAAGAAAAATATACATTCCAATGATCATTTATTTCAACGAATTTGCTTTAAATGCAATATTTCTGGTTAAGAGATCACAATTTCAGTCTTCCAGTGTAGACAGACTTATGTAGGTAATCGAGCAAAACTTTCTACAAGTAAAGAAATATTAAAGGACAATAAACGATAAACGAATGACTTAACAAAATCACAGAAAAAGTCTGTTTCACATTCGATAACTTTCGAATGAATTGCAATGGTAAATTTCAAAGTTAACCCACGAGTAAATGATATTGTAACTCACAACTTATGAGACCATAGCATGTTTATGTTCATATCATTGTTGTAAAGTTTCGGTACGGGCGCGTACCAAGCTTTTTCTCATTTCTTCTCCCCATCTGTTACTTCTGCAACATGAGATACACTAGAAACCTTACATTCAACACTTGGGAAATTATAAAACTCAAATATTTTTCGAGATTAAATAAGAAAAATATGAGTGAGGCTACCTTTATCCCAACCTTTATAGTGGAGTAAAGATACCCGATTTTTGGAGTAAAGTTACCATCAAATTTTTGGTAAACAAAGGCATAACTAAGAAAACACTTTTTTGAGAATTTGATTAGTGTATTTTGTTCAAAATAAGATATTGAAAGTGATATGATGAGGGCTTGCCTGGTAAATCCACTCCAAACACCTGATATGGAAGAAATTTTGGAGCACGAGAAACAGGACAAAAACAGCTGAACAGGAAAAAACTATGACTGATAACATGGATAAAGGCGCCATCGCAAGCCGCATCGATTCTCTGGGATGTGGAGAATAACGAAAACACAATAGCTAACCTTTATCTAAGTTCTACGACGCTTACGTCACAATTGAAGATTCTCACTTTTTGGGGTAAAGTTACCCCTGGTGGGGTAAAGTTTGACGGTTTTACGGTACCTCCATCTTGTTTTCTGCTAATAATATTGATGTAACCAGCTTCGGTAGGATCTTCTAGTCCTTCTCTCATTGGTTAGAATAGGAAGCTATCCTATTGGCTCTTACCCTGTACATAAATAGTCTGAGTCGCCCTCACCGTTCAAATGAATAAACAGTCATACCAAATACACACTGATTCTTCAGTTATCCAGGGCTCGTAGGCTCTAGCGAATCTAGTAACCAAGGGCTGAACTGAGGCAGTTGACTTTGACATCTGGTTACATAGTTTAATTTATTTTTATCAGTCACGTCTTGCATACAAATTTCCAAGGCACCCTCCATAATGTAGTAGCAGTAATTTCTGGTGCACGTATCTGGTACCTACTTGTATCATTTTGTTAGCTAGACGTTTCTTTCACTCCGTTGAAAAAATGATCAGACGGTAGCATCTTCTTAGGTATTCCTTGTTGGCTCCAAGTTTCCTCCTTATTCAAAAGAACATTGTTGAGACGTCTGCGTCCTCCATAGAAATGAGCGTTTGTGGTGAGATGCTGGAAGCTGGACCGGCGCCGAGCATCGATCTTGCACCCCTTCCCCCGTTTCCAACTTATCTCCCTTTCTTTTGCTGTCATGACGCCACATTGGGCGCCTGCCCTGCCAACTTTCATTATGAAACCTTCCAAGTTGCCGTATTGAACTTCTCGTCAAGCTTTTTTACGTCGAAAAAACAATGCTCCTCAACCATGACACAGTTTTTGATCTTAACTGAGAACATGGCCGAAAGAAAACAAGAGCGTCTGTCAAGGTGGGTGGGCAGTATATTGCACCCTGTCATGGAATAAGTGGATTTCAAACTTCCTGTAATATTTCTATCACGTAGTAATCAATCTTATTTAACTACTTTCAAGTGGAAAAGCAATCAAGTTTTTGGCTATTTTATTCAAAATTGTTACGAACATTCTATGAGTTGTTTAAACAAATTATTAAATATGAGGCTATCTCATCGTACGGTCTAAAATGGTCACAATTATTGCATGTTTCTTGATAAATTTTTAACTATCAAAGTATTTTTTCATTAATTCATCCACACGAGTTCGCCAGTTCACTCCTGTAAATCTTGTGAAAATTTGATTTGCTTAGAACAATTTCTATTCACAATTGTTTGTTCTCTATCTATTGCTAATGTAGCTTTATTAATGCTCGAATTATCTCTTTTGCAGGTAAGCTGATGAGCTGATCACCATATTGATTGAGATACTAACCTGGTATGTTGAGGTTTGATCCTATTAATCTTGTCTTCTATTTTGATTGAATATTCAACACTTACAATTGAAAAATTGGGCCAAGGTGTTGATAAATTAGAAGGTGCAGGTAAAGTTTTAGGAAAATAGTGTAAAGTCTCGCACACGATTTCCACCTGTTTCACTCACACGTACCTGCAGTTTTTCGTTTATCTCTTCAGCTCTAAGAAGGAAGCGAAATACTGCAAAAGGAAGTGTGTATAGGTACAGTTATCTTGGACATCAACGACTGTACTATCTGTTTACACGATATCTGAGCACGCCCTTTCTCCGTGTTGACAATGGGATGCGGGAAGCAAACAAGAGTCTAAACCTTATTCGCCTTGAAGCCATATACCTTGTGTTGTGTATTCATGTTGTTAGCGGAGGTGTCTCGCGCTTGCACCGTGCAAACCTCCACAGCAGTTTTCAATCGTCCAGCACGTTCGTATTGTTGATTGTCATTGCACTGCCTTCCCGAGTCGAGATGATACGGGAAAACACGTGGCTCGTTACGAAGACCCTCGAAGCAAAGAGGTCGATGGCACGACAATGGATTCTGCCATTTTGTTATGCGTTACCTACACGCAAACGCGTTATAACCACTATGAAATATATCATGTCCCCGCAGTGCGTTCTCGGTCTGGTAAATGAGGAGAAGTTGAGCTCGCTGCGTGAATGTATCCTATTTTCACGAGGTTTAGAGCCAATTTTGCTTCCTCGCTACGAGTATTGGGAAGCTTTGCATTCGTGCATCAGGTCAATTCATAAAAAAATACCGTTAGCAGAAATCATTCACAAATCAGTGTCTTCACCCTCCAAAATATTAGGAAGGATATAAACAGTGAAGAGAATGGTTGAGTTAACGTGGATATACACCCCCTTTTTAAAGTAAGCGTTTAATTGAATTTCCATGATTCGCAAGGTAGATATATCGAATATCAGCGAACCACGATGAATATGAGAGAATTCAGCTCGATTGGTCACCCAGTTGGTCTGAGTTCGTTCCTTCCTCGTTCAGTGGTCTCTAAGTAAGTGTCCCAACTTCCGACGCTCTGCAATGAACTGGAGAGACATTAGCTTCATAGGTACTGAATATCAGTGCTCTGGGTTGAACAGGAGAGAAGTTATTGGGCTTCATGGTTCACCCAGCTGAAACCTTAAAAGGGCACTTCAGCTCTTCTATCTTCATACCAAGTTTCATGAAAATGAGTTGTGTTAAAAGGCAGAAGCGGCTGGTCAAAGCGCTCACCAAGCTGATCTGTCTTGCCTTGAATTGCTTCCCATCAGTTCCAGTGGTCATCAAGAGGCTGTGTACTTTATTTCGGCACTTCAGGATTCACTAGAGAGCACTAATCAAAATTTTAAGAGTTCCACACCTTTTTATACTGATCACCCTAATAAAAACACTTATCATTGTTCAAAAAATAAAATAAAAGTCCCAAATCATGCATTTTAAGGCGTTTTGGGTTTCGGGGTGTACTAATACCTAATTTTTGGTAGGTACTAGAATAAGGAGACGCCCTAATCAGAATATTCTAAGGAAAAATGCATTTGGGCCAACAGATGGAGACTGAGAGAGGAGTGAAAATGAGATATTCGTCTTCTCAGCACAATATAATAGCTATATTATGCAGGGGTGCGATGTGACAGTGGTCGCTGCGGCGCGCGTTCTTTGGTGGAAATTCTCGGACCGGCTTCTGCGGGGGGTTCGTCGGTTCGAGTCTCGCTACTGGGGCGTGTTTTCAAGGCGGTGAGGGAATGGGATGCCATGGACGATATCTTCCCTCTGGAAGACAGCTGATGACGTCCGCAACGCCAGGAATGGCAGTCGGACGAAAATCCAACTTGAAATGGTTGTTTACCTTACTTTTTTATTTTTATTATTTGATACCGTCTCGCTGGATAATGTCCTATGATTCGTCCATTGGATCGAAAACACGTCGTTAAGTCGTAAATTGGTTCCTCCTATCTGATAATGAGGGTTTCTTCGTAAAATCCGTTATCCCGAGGTTGTTGCCTATTACCTGCCTCTTACTGTACTCGTAACTTGCAAGATGAGGCTTCGTTAGAGGGTGGAGATAAGCCATCTTCACAATGCTCGAGGGGTGAACGATCTCAGTTGATCTTTAGCGAAAATCCGTGACCCTCGTCGAAAAACCTCACATACCTACAGACCTACAACTAAGTTGGTATCTGCGTTGTGCTTTTAAGCGTGCTAACCAGGTTAGGTTTAAAACATTCTTTATTGTGAATTTGTTATAATATACCATTGTACCTACTGTAATGTTGATATAGGCATCTGCGTTCTGCTTCTTAATGTACGCTTAAAGAGATACGAGATTTAAACAATCACTTCGAAAAATCCATACGATCTGATTGATCTACACTCTTGATTTTGACTTAACTGAAGTAGGTAGATCTAGTAGGTATTCTGGACGTTTGGCACTGAAATACCTACATCTCCACCTACTTTGTTAGGTACATCATCAGTATAACAAACGACGTTGCCTACAGGCAGTGCCCCCTTATTTAGGTCAGTCTTGCAGTTCAGTGGGCGGAAAACCGCTGGAACCAGGGGCCTGACTGTCGCAGAGACAGTATACCAATCACCGAGAATTGTTAGTTAAGGTGAGATAGAGAACTGCATCTTCAAACCATTGTCTTCGGAAACTTCTATAGAATCGTACATATTCTCACATAGTAAAGCAAGTAACAGGTCCTATCGTACTACATAAACTTATGAGGCACCTAATGATACTTGATAATTACTTACAGGCTTAATTTCAAAGAATTATTCAACCAATTTTTGAACCATGACTACATATTTACCAATTGTCGTGAATTACTGTAACATCTCAATTTTTGGCCTTTTCAAGTTTGGTATTGGTGTAAGGCACTGAAAAAGTCATCGTGTCCTAAAGTGGCCGCCAAAGAACAGGTTTGTCAGTATATTTCATTGAGGATTGTGATCCCCTGGCTGGTTACAGTTTTTCTCGGATGATTTTGGTATTACTGGTTTTCATTATTCAAAAATATGCCAAATTCCCTAAGAGTTGTCGTTTTCTCCGGCTAGCGTTGTCTATTTTCTGTATATTTCAATGTGTTTCATGGATAATTTTAATTGAATGAGAAATTCACCTTAAAACACTTTCAATCGGTGCAGAATAAGAAGAGTAGGAGAGGAATAAGTCGTTTGAATTGCAGATGAATGCAGATAGTCTCAGTTTTTCGTTGTTTGATAGAAAGAGAGATAGTAGGGGAAGTTAATATTCTAAGAAGAGGTTGATAGGACAAATAAAGGTGAAGTAGGAAGTAATTAAAAGTGGCTATTATTTCAGTCTCTATCTTCCACAACTTGGGTTTTTAAATAGATGTCTATTCCTCGAGGAGAGCGATTTGATCTCCTTGTTGGAATAGAAACTTGCTGATTTAGAATATTCTAAAAAACGTGTTAATTAGGCAGGTTGAATTACATGCTTGTGGAAGTTAGCATTAAGAACCACAAAATTTATTTCATCTCAATTTTCCATTTAATTTTCATCAGGCCGCTCCAATATCTACAGGACTGTTCTATACCTTTGTAGTATAGATACCTTTGTAGTATAGTTCTATACCTTTGTAGTATATATTTTTTAAACCTCTGCAAATTTTTACTCAATGCTTTATTATTTATTTCACTACATAGATCAGCCATCTGTATAGATCTCGGATTTTCCATTATTGCTACCTACATGCAATAACATCGCTATCCGAGAGCTGTGAGTGCCTTCATGACTAAATTTAGTTCTTGGTCGGTAAGGAAGCACAACTGAATGAACAGAAACTCTATTCAAAGAAACGACCCGGTTCTAACCAGGGAGTTAGCTATATTCAAAGAATTTCATCTAAAATCAGCTGAAACTTGATCGCTTATTAGACCTATTTTCATCAGTGAACAATCTTTTGAGATTCAGTCTCAAACTTTTGTTGATCAATAATTTTTGTAACCATTTAATTTGGTGCCCATGACCACTTGAGGATTGCATAATATGCATAATATTAGGCATATTATGCCTAAATAAAGAAAAAAAGAGATTCACTCTCGTGTTTCTTATTTTTAGGACGTCCCACAGTAAGACTTGGGCGTCCTTATGCGATCGATCTGGGGTGAAGTTGGACAACACTCAACAGAAAAAAAAAAATAACCACACAGTAATCCGTTTTAGACCATTCTGAATCCAAATCCTCGAAAAAAACCATAGGTGTATGTCTGTGTGTGTGTGTGTGTGTGTGTGTGTGTGTGTGTGTGTAACAAAATCTTGTGTACTCTGCACAGGCCTTAGTTCTCAACCGATTTTCCTGGTTCTTTTTTTGTTCGACGCGGAAAACTATCTAGTTGTGCACTACGTCGCCGGAATTTCGAATTTTGCCTTTTAAGGGGGGGAAAGGGGGGGTTAATGCTCAAAAAACGTGCGTTTTTGGGCATAATCTTGTGTACTCTGCACAGCCCTTAATTCTCAACCGATTTTTGTGGTTCTTTTTTTCATCAACGCGGAAAACTATCTAGTTGTGCACTACGGCGCCGGAATTTTGAATTTTGCTTTTTAAGGGGGGGAAAGGGGGGGTTAATGCTTAAAAAACGTGCGTTTGCGGGCGTAATCTTGTAAACTCTGCCCTGGCCTCAATTTCCAACCGATTAGCGTGTTTCTTTTTTTGTTAGACTCAAATAACTTCCGAGTTGTACATAATTTCACCCGAGTACCAAAATTCGCAAGGGGAGGGGGCGAGTGGGGGGGATAATATTCACAAAATATCCGATTTTTCAATATTTCGGTTCTTTTACTGCTTACTAATTGTCCCCAAGCTTTGAAATTGAGGAAAAATTCTCATTATACCTCCGGATTTTCATGAATTATTCTCTGTACGACCATGGAACTAATAGTGGTGCCACCATGGTGTCAGGACACCATAAACCGCATATTTCGTGTTTTTTAGGACGTCCCACAGTAAGACTTGGGCGTCCTTATGCGATCGATTTGGGGTGAAGGAGGACAACACTCAACAGAAAAAAAAAAATAACCACACAGTAATCCGTTTTAGACCATTCTGAATCCAAATCCGCGAAAAAAACCATAGGTGTATGTCTGTGTGTGTGTGTGTGTGTGTGTGTGTATGTGTGTGTGTGTGTGTGTGTGTGTGTGTGTGTGTGTGTGTGTGTGTGTGTGTGTAACAAAATCTTGTGTACTCTGCACAGGCCTTAGTTCTCAACCGATTTTCCTAGTTCTTTTTTTGTTCGTCGCGGAAAACTATCTAGTTGTGCACTACGTCGCCGGAATTTCGAATTTTGCCTTTTAAGGGGGGGAAAGGGGGGGTTAATGCTCGAAAAACGTGCGTTTTTGGGCATACTCTTGTGTACTCTGCCCAGGCCTTAGTTCTCAACCGATTTTCGTGGTTCTTTTTTCGTTTGACGCGAAATACTATCTAGTTGTGCACTACGGCGCCGGAATTTTGGATTTTGCTTTTTAAGAGGGGGAAAGGGGGGGTTAATGCTTAAAAAACGTGCGTTTACGTGCATAATCTTGTAAACTCTGCCCAGGCCTCAATTTCCAACCGATTTGCGTGTTTCTTTTTTTGTCTGACTCAAATAACTTCCGAGTTGTACATAATTTCACCCGAGTACCAAAATTTGCAAGGGGAGGGGGTGAGTGGGGGGATAATATTCACAAAATATCCGATTTATCAATATTTCGGTTCCTTTACTGGTTACTAATTGTACCCAAGCTTTGAAATTGAGAAAAAATTCTCATTATACCTCCGGATTTTCATGAATTATTCTCTGTACCACCATGGAACTAATAGTGGTGCCACCATGGTGCCAGGACATGGTGCCATGATGCCATAAACCGCTTATTTCGTGTTTTTTTTTTTTTTTTTTTTTTTTTTTGTGGTTCACCTTGAATACGGATGTGAACTTCGACGGACTGCCTACCAAAACTAACAGATGAAAGTTCAATGTTACGACGTATTTCCGCTTTGGTGCCAGACTGGCACCATTTTTGGCGTTGGGGTGGTGTTGTGGGGGGGGGGGTGACCTCGAATTCGCATGTTGGGTATCGTAGATCATGGATTTTAAAATGGTCTTCAGATTCGAGGCTCTCATGATGCTAGAAATGTTAAGGTGGATAATGGGGGGGGGGGGGGTATTTCTTGCCTAAAGTAATAAATAAATTACATCGAGTGAAACAGTTTTATCACTTAACAACTGGTTAAACTGATCTAATGCTTATCCAATGGGACGTCCCCTGGAATGCATGCATTACTAAACAATATGTTTTCTTGTGTGTTTCACCTTGAATACGGATGTGAACCTCGACGGACCGCCTACTAAAACTAACAGATGAAAGTTCAATGTTACGACGTATCTCCGCTTTGGTGCCAGACTGGCACCATTGTTGGCGTTGGGGTGGTGGTGGGGGGGGGGGACTCGAATTCGCATGTTGGGTGTCGTAGATCATGGATTTTAAAATGCTCTTCAGATTCGAGGCTCCCATGCCACTAGAAATGTTAAGGTGGATAATGATTGGGGGGGGGTCAGTATTTCTTGCCTATAGTAATAAATAAATTACATCGAGTGAAACAGTTTTATCACTTAACAACTGGTTAAACTGATCCAATGCTTATCCAATGGGACGTCCCCTGGAATGCATGCATTACTAAACAATATGTTTTGTAAGTCCAACCCGAAAGACCTCATTGGTAGCGAACGACTTGTCCAACTGAGTTCTGGATAATCTCATTCAATTTTTAAAATTCAATTATATTTTAAATTGAATGAAAAAATCTTGATATCGAGAGTTTTCTAGCTATGTTTTGAAACTTGCCTCCCCTATTTTTCATCGCTTAGTAGTGATTGACACTAATCAAAAGCTTCGGGGCGGAACTAGACCCTAAATGGAGCCCATATACCAAATTTCCTTTTGAAAATGTCTTGCTCGATTCCAAAGGTCCATTATTGAAAATTAACCGAAAACAATAATAATCAACGAAGTTCAACATGTAAGAATGTTGGTAGCTTGGCCGAGATGAGTTCAAAGAAATAAATTCTTAACGTAGGTCCGAACTGAAACCGGGCTCCTTACATAAGGCCGACTGTCGACTAGATTTCAAAGTCAGTTTTACGTAAATTCGAACACTCATCACAGTATGGGAAGTGACTAGTTTGACGGCTCCGTGGGAGAAAATTATATTTGAGAAGGTCCATCCCATCTTCGGGAAGGAATTCCCGTTCAAACCACGTAATAACTTTCCAGGTGATTTTTGCTTCCTTGCTACCGAATATAGCTTTGGGTTTGTGCAACAGGCCGAAGAAATTTGGGACCTCCACATTTTCACTCGATATTTGGGTTTCGAAGCTTTCTAACAATTTTCATTCCCTACCCGTCCTGCGTCCCTACCTCCCTACGTCCCTACCCGTCCCTACGTGATGTCCTACAAACACAGCCTTGACCAATTCAAGGCCAGATTCACCCAGAAGTGGATAGTCAGACTTTTAGATGGGCGTCCTGTAGAAGTCGATCATGAAAGACAAATATTTTGTTGGTTGGTGTACAAGCCCAGTAACTCCATACCTACGTACGTAGTTCTGGTACACCTGAGTGGGCCATCGTTCGCAAGGTTGTACAGTATGCCAGGCGTAGAATGCTGTGTTGTGGTGAAGAAGGACTGAAGTCGCTGCCTGTACCAAGTCTCCTCCAGGAATTGAATGCATGTCCTGTAAGGTAGCTAAAAAAACCTGTGTTGGCATGTAACGGTTGACTCCCGATGTGCAGTATACATCAAGGGGAAAGTGGAGGCAATCCAAATAACCGATTATGGCCAGTAGAGCACAGGGATATCAATGCTTCCCTTGGGTTAGCGTATAGAGCAGTAAAAACAAGCTAGAGCTACTCATCCTTGACGAGACTAGCCCAAAACGATGCAAATACTGGATGAAATTTGGATGGTTTGGGCCTCTAAATGATCCCCTATAAATTATATTAATTATAACCTTCAGCCAAATACACACCTGCGCTGGATCAAGCGTGATTCCTTGAATCTCACAACTCATCAGCCAGATTCTGTAGAAATTTTTATTTTGCTTCCGAGTCTACCGAGGTAGCGGAAGCTTTGTTTTCACTTTTCAAGGTTGAAAAAAAAAGTTCTCCAAAATCAAAATTTCCACTCGCGTTTTACGTTTCAGACCTTCCTGAACAATTTTGGTTCCGTGTCTGTCTGTCTGTGTGTCTGTCATGAAATCCTTGCCACAGCCATAACTTCTACATTTTTCATTCGATTTCGATGAAATTTTCAGGGATTGTGCGGGTTGGCGTGTAGATGGTCCCCTATGAAAATTGATTGATTGATGTTTTGAGATTAACTTCACTGCATCGGTTCATCTATACAATCGGGCTATGGATACGAGGAAGCTATGTGCCACACCCACTTGGCAGACGTTTTTTATTTTTAGAAGGTGGTTTTGGATTAGGCTCATTGATTCCATCACGATCCGATCAGAAAGAGCCACTGTACGTGTGAAAAAACATAATCGAGAACAGCTTCTCAAAAGTGTTCAAGTTAGCCAATTCATGAAATAAATCAACATGATTTCTGCGTGATACTTGATGTGGGTATTCAATACTGACAGATTTTAATATTTATAACGTTTTATGATCATATAAAAGAACAGAGTCGTCGAGTCTTAATCGTCCACTCTCTCGCAGCCGTTTAGTAGACGTACTCCTGTTAGGTTCTATTCCATGAATTCCAAAACTGAGATTTTCTCTTGTATTTCGCGTTTCAGCTTCTTCTGGACAGCTTCTTTCTGCCAGTCTGTCTGTCATTGGGGTTTACACATGAGAAATACAATAAATCATGTTTAATGTTTTTCCCTCGCAAGGGAGAAATTAGATTGCCGATCACTCAGCTGATCAGTGACCACTCAGGCGCCTTCAGCATTCTCCATTGACCCTGCTTCTCAAATTTCAGCTTCCTGCGTTCAACAGGAGAGAAAATGGCCTTGGAGCTCACTCAGCTGATCAGTGACCATCTTGGTACAACTAGACCCCAAATGGAGCCGATATAACGTGGTAACTAAGAAATCGGTCCGTGGTAACTAAGAAAAAAAAGCGTTGCAGATTTGCGTGTCGGAATTCACAGAATGACCCCCAGCCCTAAAACATTAAACATGTTAAATTGGAAAAAAACATTTGAATTAGTTGAGTTGTTCTGAAAATTGGTCGGTTTGAAGCGGTTTTAATACTAATAATTTAATTATGTTCTCACCTTTGTGAGCAAATAATGTTTTTTCTCTGATTTTTTGCGTATTTACAACAATAAACTGTACGCTTAATCGGTTTGGTTTTTACCGTTTTGCAATTTATAATTCAACTGCTTTACATTATTCTTCTGAACTCTCAAGGATTTTAGTCTCAGGTTCTCAAGAATTAAAAAATCTTTTCACGCTGAGCGGTGGCAATCATCGGATATTTATTCTTCGCCAGTATGTAAATTTAAGCGGTGGCTCAGAGTAGGCTGCTATTACGTTAAAAAGTTGATTATTCATTCGAAGGTACTTCAGGTGGTTTTTAGACGCAAACATCATGAATTTATCAGTGAACCAGCATTATTCAACCTTGCAATGGCTAATGCACTCTGATGACCTTTGCCCAGTTCAGGAGTTGAAAGCTTTCAACATGAGGTCTTCGTTGGAGGGGTGAAGAGGTACCTTGGTACCTACAGAATATTATCTCCGACCACTGAGCTGAATTGCATGATATTCCAACACACAAAGGTGTTCCATTCAATCTGCTATGAGTGTAATATAAGTGACTAATTACAAGTAGGGTAGGCAGTATACTCCTACTTGTAATTTCGAATAGTTACTCCTTGATATGAATCATCTTCAATTAGTGTTTCCTGCGTATAAAAACAATGTGATTGAGAATTTCTTCGAATTTACTTCGGTTCTTTTCTCAAGATTCTTCTGCTGATTGGATTACTATGAAATTAAGTTGCAACTATTCTGGAACCAACTGAACTACCCTCCAAATTGGAGCCTAATCGACATCATAGGACAAACACGAAACCAAAATGTTCAGAGATCTCTGAAACACTGAACGCTAACGATACCATTTTCTTCTTTATGTATCCTTGTTGATTTTTACATTTCCATTTGTTTATATCTGGTAAACTAAGACCACGAATTTCGCTCCTGAGGTAGCCGATTTCGGTAAGAAAATTTGGAGTAAGGAGATTTTTGTCTAAGATGGGTGATATAATATGATGTGGGCGAAAGAGTTTTTCATGGGAAGGATCGTTCTGGAACAGGAAATAAGCGAGGAACCCGACCTTGGAAACGGATCACATCGGCCCAGCTCCCAACTTCCTTGAGCTTCACAGCCCTGAAGTGGGAAGTTGAAACGGCCTACCATTGTCTCATACGAGAGGTTCTCTGTGTGTTGGAAAAGTGCTTCGTTAAGAACTAATAATTATATTGGCTCTGCGTATCCTGTGGAATAGAACTCTATGGAATCCCTTCGTGAGTCTAATCCTTTCCAGATTAGGTGCCAGCTTCATGCTTCATATTATGAGCAATACCAAACTAACAGGTTTGGTCGTTCATAGAATATCCCTTGCTGTGTTCTGAATATACCTGCTTGCCATGTATTTTTTAAATGTTCTGGGATTCATTCCCTATATTAAGGCGTTGTTTACATTCACACTGCCTTAAAAGGGTATTTGGCCAAAAATGATCATTTCACCTGATTTCAGTCCAAAGCCCTGGTGATTCACTGTTTTATGTTCCTTCTCTTATTTCTGATATTTTGGTGGTAATTTAATGGCTTCCAACTCTGTGTTATATACAACAACAAAATCCTAATCTGCAACGAGCTTTTTTCCTTGTGTCTGAAATGTCCTGCTTTTCCTTAATTATTGTTTGTGTTGATAGCAGATCGGAAATATCGAATTATTAGGTCGCTATAACCTTTGTTTATAATTATATGAACTTAAGGTCGGTAACTTGTACCAGTGGCATTACACCACGAACATCTTGCCACTTAGAAAATAATAACTGATATAATTTTCTGCTGGAAATCATACGGTGCCCCCTTGCAGCGAACCTTGTCATCCTAGTTTTGCTGCACCTGTCTATCCCTTGCTATTGATACTGATAGCTCGTATTATTTGCAAAAACTGCTTATAAACCATAAGAGCCTAAAACTCTTTTCCAATGTTAACCCTAGGCTGTGAGTGAGTGAGTGAGAAAGAACTGCTCTTGAGATTTCTAACAATTTTACAATCACGATGAAAATGAGTGTCAGTGGGATCAATCAATCAAATCACGAATTCATAAAAATATTATGATTACTAATGGGACTACATAATGATAAATATTATCTTGAAGTACTAATTTGACTGGATATTTCCACGGAATTACAGTTTGGTCCCAGATATAAGGAAGGGTTTTCCAACTAATCACCTTGTCCTAGTTACAAAGGAATGGAAAAGGCTGGAATAATTGCCGGGAGACTAACTCAACTAACCAAGCATGTGGGGAAGGACCGGGACTCGAGAATCGGTGGATGAGGTAGGGGGTCCCTCGCTAACTAGGTTTTGTTTATTCACTAGAGGACGGGAAGGCAACAGAACTGGACGGATAACTAAGAAAGATGACTCAACCAGGACGGACGATGGGAGAGGGAATGAAGCTATTTATAAAACGGGTCGGAGGTTGAGCCAGACACGCGAAAGGAATCCGATGGATTCCTTCCCAAAAGGCAGGTGTCGCAATCTCTATTTTGTGCAGGTGAGATGCTCTCAGGGGTTTGAAAGTCAAGTGGGGTTGATGCCCCTTAGTCACGAATCAAATTCACGTAAATTCCCCATACATTAAGTTCCTCAATAAAAAAAAAACATTGAGAATTCGTTCTTCCGCTGTATGATCAGCGCTTTAGTTGATCATCAGGTGCATAGCGGGCTCTATGGTAACTAATGTCTATGAAAGACACCGTCATTTGACAAAATTTGTCATGACTTTTTAATATGACTTTTAATGAATATTTAATATGACTTTTACTACTGCTGATGCAGGGTAAAATCGAATGATGAATATTAAATTTTCAATAAACGTCCATGAGAACATTATATGTTATTATGGCTACCAAACGGAGAATCATCAAAATAGCAAGAGCTGCCTGGATCGTACAAAACTTTCATGGAGGTATCACGGGTTTAATCAGTGGCACGGCACAACTATCCTTAGGCATCAACTCGAAAAACTCATTTTATAAAATAGTATAGTTGATTGATGAAAATCCATTCCTGGAATGCTAATGAATGAACGAACGCCCCCATTTAAGAAGTAACCAATTAGGTTATAAAAAGGACACGCGGAAGGAGTACTTGTTTTCCTTCTCAATGGCAGGTGTCGCAATCTCTACTCTGCGCAGGTGCCTTCTGGGGGTTGAACGTCAAGTGGGGTGGATGCAAGGATGACTCACGGGAACTTGCACAGGGTTGAGCGATTGATTTTCAAGGAAATGTCAGGTCATCGATAAGGGTCGTGCAACACTATGATTCCGGAAAGGTGGGAACTCATTTTGATTGATGGTCTTGACCGTTTCATGTGTGCTGCTATATTTGCTTTCTCGCCGTTTATTGAGACGTCGATTCTCTGCGAAGGGTTGGAACATATTATTTAGCTATGGGTTCCTCTTCTGAAAAAGTCTCTTTGGGTAGGGAATAGGAAGTGTACTTTCAATTAGTAAGGTAATTCGATATGCATCAGCTATACCCTAAAATGTTAAGCTGAGTAGGGTTGCGAGGGAACACCAAAATATCATTCATGACAGTCCTGAAGTGAACAGTGTTCCAAATCCATGATCAACCAAACTTCAATAGAAGCCAACGGGAGTGGATCCGCCGTTTGGTGTCAGTCTTTGTCTTGTATTTATAGATGACGTTCAAGAACAGGTATAATGAGAGAGGAAAAAAAATCCTTTCAAGACAGGAACTTGCTATCGTTTGCCAACTTCCTGAATGGGCCGCCGAAGGAGGTCGTATGATTCATGGAGGCAGTCACACCCGATCGGTATTCTCATATCGATCCAAAGTCACTCCAATGGGGGAAACACGCTTAGCATCCATACATCCAAATCTAATAGTATCCACGTTAGACTCATCGGGCATTCCGGGGCTCCTTGCACCCTTCCCACTCATTCACCTGATTCACCATTCATTGCCAGCCCTTCAATCAAAACGTTAGTTTTGCATAATCCGTGAAGAACGTCCTTGAAGCCGCTGTGTCAGTAGAGTTACTCGATTTGAGTGTCTGGAGTTCCTGATGACTCCGTCCTTGGAATCATCAGGAAAGACAAAACTGAGGGATTTCAGATACCTGTGTCCAAATGCTTGTTTTGGTAGTTCGCTGCAATCATAAGTTTCGGAGGTATTTCGATTGTGCAAAAAAAAACACCAATTTTTACTTGGTATTTTTCAACTTCTGGCAATGAATTCTGGTCAATTATTGGACGCTGAATCGATTGACGCCAGATTTATGTCGCTGCAATTAGTTTCGAAAATATTTCAATTTTGTGCGGAAAAACGTATGAAAAATTCTTGGTTGGCACAACGTGCCATCTTTTGCATTTTTTTCTTCTTTTTTGCACGGAGTATTATTTGGTGATTTGAAATTTATTTCAAATAAAAATAAATTAGACTACCTACAGCTACTTAAGTACACACATTTTTATGACGGTTAGAACAGTGATAAGTGCCAGTATTATTCATTCATCACGTTGATTTTGGTTTATTATTTTCAATAATGAACCATTGGAATTGACCAAGAGAACAAATTTTTCAACAACCCTCAAAATTTGATGGTTTACATTTCAAGGTACGTAGAATCCGAAAATTAAATAAAAAATTTTCCGTCCGTCCGCCTTACGCTGCACTCTCTTTAGTTGCCATGGACCGATTTTGATGAAATTTTGTTTATGGGCTCTAGTCTCTAGTCTAGTCGCTACTAAGGAGTGAAAATTGAGGGTTGAAAATTTCCATAGTGCCCTAGCTCGAAAACTCTCGAGATAAAGGTATCGTTTTTTCGCCAATTTTTAGAATTATTGAATTTTTAGAATTTTTTGAGACCGCCCGGAGCTCTGTAGGACAAACCGTTCGCACCCTACGAGAACTTAAGGCTCGGACTTATTGTAAATCAGAAACACGAGTTTGAATCGCAGAGGCCTAATCTCCGTTCAAATTTTAGCTGACCAAAATGCGATCCCTGTTTGTTTCTTCGAGTTGTACTCAATTTTGCGTCCTTAGCAACCCGTAATATATTTCCATTTAATTTGGGCAGCCTCAACTCCCTGTTTCTTCGAACTTAGTGTGATGCGTTTATTTATTACAATAAACTTGATTGGGAAGTTGGTAGGTAGTAGCTGTGGTCGGTAGATGGTGTCAATGGCAAAGACGTGCCAAAAAGAAAAAAAACCGTTGTGTTATAACTTGCAGCATTTTTTTCGATTTTCGATCCTCAACTCTCCATTTTATAATATTCATCACGAATATTTATATACCTTATTGCTTATTTATCCACTTCTTGACGTTTCATAATAATGAAGGAGATGTTTTTGCAATCGACCGTTCTTGATTATGCTATTTCCGCTTTCCACAATTACCGCAACCTTGCCTGTTCCAGCAGTTTTTGTTTGTTTCGTGAAGTTATCCGTGCTCAACCACCGTTCATCCGATTGCAGTGAATTATTGACCTACCTAATGCAGCTTTCATGCACGATATATTAAAAATATAGCCAGAATTTTAGGTGGAAAAATAGAAAAACGGAAAGCTTGTGGGCGTTCTCATCGAAGGAGTTCCTCTACAGAAGTTTTGGGTGGCCTATTTAACCTGCTCAGGTACGTGCAGATTTCTCATGGGGAGTTCGTGCACAGAAGTTGTGGGTGGCCTATAACCTGTTCAGGTACTTGCTGAGTTCTCAAGGGGAGATAGAACTCCGCAGGTTCTACTTTACTTAAGGACGTAAATATATAACACTGATGGACTGATATTCTTTGCTAATGACATAATAGGATGATTGAGTAGATCTTTTGTTTATTATGCTCATAGTATTATCCGATTTTTAATTCTATAATTATGTATTTTGCAGGTAAGCTTTTGTGTGGATCACCACTGTGGACGTTCAGTTGACTAGCTGGTATGTTCATTGTCTCATCATTTCCAATGCTTACATCCATTACATCGTGAAAAATTGGCGTTACGTGAAACTCGTGTTTGCGCACCAAATTGATTAATTCCATCAAAATCTGGCCGTAATTTCGTACAATTTTGTTCAAACCTTGATTGACAGCTGACAGGCATTGGATCAAAAGTTGTTCTGTCAAATTTGAAAAATATTCTGAAAATATTTTTTATTGTTCGCATGTAAAGAACCAAAATTTCAATTTCGGAAGTGAAGAAATGAAAATAGAATGTACGGTTTAGAATTCAGTGCGAAAAAATCCAACGGGGGTTGCGCCTTGATTTTTTTTTAGATTTTTAATCGAAAGTAGACTAGATCCTGAGAATTTTGGCACCAACCGCGACCTTCTAGCGTGAGTAGATCTGTTTCTATGATTTTTCAAAGTTTCGACCGTTTATGACTTCACGCGCCCCTCTCGCCTGGGCGGGACCCCTAGCCCACTGTGACGTTATAAACGGTCGAAACTTTAAACATTTTAAACTTGTATGGTTGGATTTCGAATGATTTTCAGTCTCACTGCTGAAGGACAACCAAATTTGGGTGTTCCCAGTTAATATTGTCTCTCTCAAAACGACTTCGGTTCCGTCTTTGTCTGAATCTGAAAAATCACAAATCATCTACAGATCGGTGACAAATTGTGTTGATTGATGTTTCTCAATCCGAAAATCGTCCTCTTTATCTTCAGGATCAATGATGATTATCATCAGCCTACCCTATCGAGTGAACAACATAGTGAAATGTCCACGTGGCTATCCATATACAATTAAATGAGAATGTTCATGGCCCGATGTTTTTTCTACTAAAGTTTAATCATGCATGGTGACAATAAGGGAAGAAATACTATGTTACCCACTCTTGGAAAAGTTCATAAAATTGGTCATCCACAGTCAGAGGAAGTTTTTGAATTCTGACTCGTAACTGCTACCGTGTCGTAACTTGTTAATTTGATTGTCGTAGTTGATCATTTTTGTGTTGCGCGCAGTGTTGATAACATCGATCACAAGACTTCGTATATCGATAAGAAACCATCAACTTCCTGCCTCTCATAAATCCTGGAAAATTTGTCTTTCTCAAAGAACTATCTATGTAAATAGATATCGTAGAAATCCTAAAGGGGCCATCAAGGCTTCAAACTGGACTAATCCCGAATTTTCTTTCCATAAGTTATGTCCTAAATCTCACACCTTCCGTTTCTTTTGAGTTCCTTAAAAAAAAATACTCTTGTTACCCTAAAAACAAATTGTTCTTCCGGATGTAGCGATGAAGTCAGAGGCCTTGATAGTTCTCCGGCTACCGGACTTGTCTTTCCGTGTGGCTAAATAAAGTGTTCCCAAGGACAGGCGGATCTCAATGGAATGATCTGATCGTGACGAGACAAAGTTGAAAATTCATTCGTCTCTCTTTCTTGATATCTTCCTTTATTTGAGCCTTGTGACAAATTCGTGATAGAAAAAAAAGTTTTTCCTCGACATCAATACCTTCTATCTCATTTGGAGGGTAGTTTGGACTAAGCTGTGCAACATTACTGTATTGGGTAATTAGGAACACGAACAAAAATTATAGTATATAAAAGGTCAATTATATCAAGTATAAATATTTTTTTGCAATTTTCAGTTTTTGGAAAAATGGCGTTTAATGTCAACAACACCCGAGTTGGTATTCAACAACGAGTAGAGTTTGAATATGGACTACTGAAATTAAAAAAAACATACCTATCCTGCGCTTAAAGTATGGAAGTTCAATGAAAATTGGGGAAAAAATAGCAATTTACATGTGGGTATTCTATGAATCCGGGGAGACGAGAGGAGTATTTTTGTAGTTTAAAAATGGAATTTTGCAAATTTGCTCATTTGCTCATGCTGCACAAATGGGATTTTTTTATTTCTCTCAAGAAGGAAAATTGAATGAGATGAGCATCAAACAAGTAGGCTCTGTGCGTGGAGATTTAACCTAATTTGTTCAAAAATCAAAGACGGTTCGATTCGATATTATTATTATTTATTTAGTTTTTCATTTTATCACTATTTTATTTTATGTTATTTATTATTATTATGTCATTTGTAGATTATCATAATTTAATCAACTAATTTTTATCTAATAATATTGTTAATTTTATCTGCTTTATTTGGTGACAGTGGTAATGATGAGGCAAAACCTGGATTGTTTATTCTTTATTTCCCTCATATATGTATACTGCTAAGGTACCCGAACTGAAAACATCCACTAACGTTGGGTAAACGATTTCCGAACAATAATGAACATTGAGCAGATTGTGGCGCAACGATCTTGTGATTTGATTTGATTTATTTATTTTTTTCACTGTGGAAATCAAGACAGGATGTTCTTCACCCAACACCATCGAGTTTCACCTACTGCGAACAAAGAGATATCCGATCCAAGGCTCGGTAGAGTGAGACCGGGAAAGTTGAAAACTTACACAGTAACTCAACCTCGCCCACCCAAGCTGGTGTTTCAGAGGAAAAACGCAAAGGCAAACAAAGGCCTCAGTTCGTCACTGAGCAAATGACGGGACGCAATCACGTGTGCTATATTTGTTCGCGCCGTATCTCTGACACCTTATCTGTTTACAGCAACTTGAGACAGCCCGCCTGCGCAAGGTCAATCGAGATCATCAACTCCTGGAACGTGAACCGGCTGAGTTCGCCCAATCAAAACGCTCTGAATGGCAGATTGGAGAATCGGATAAACGATCATTTGGAGTACCTATTTATTCTTGCATCTGTTTCCTGCAACATTTTTTGTTTATGATGCTTGATGATATTCGGTTGCCGAGTTGAATTTCCTGACGACCACGAACATGAGTGAATGACCTTATCGAATTTTGAGAACTGTTTGGAGTACCAGAGGCGGGAATTAACAATGAATAAATCCAAGTCCCGTGGGTTCGACTGGTGGAGAATAGAGTGTGCGCATGGGTCGGAAAAACTTGTATTTTTAATCTAAATTAGACCTCATTCTGGAATTTTGACACCAACCGCGACCTTCTAGCATGAGAAGACCTTTTTCTATGATTTCCTCAAAGTTTCGAATGTCCAAAAAGAGGACGGCTGGTGTCGAAATTCTCAGGATGAGGTCTACTTTCGATTAAAAGTTTTAAAAAATCAGGCGCACCTTCCATTGGGCGTGGACAAGGTAGAAGAAACGTAAACCTCTGATTACAAATCGTAACTGGATTGATAAAATATCCTGCATTTTGCATAGCTGAAATGCTAAATTGCCAAATCGGTGGCTTGCAACACTAACCTGCAGTCCATGCTCGTAGTTGAAGTGACAGCTTGGGGCTTTGGCCTGTTTTAGTCAAAGTTATATGGTTAGCGCTGTAATTATGAACATTATGGAACGTTCAGTGTGGTAAAGGTGTTACGAGACATCAACTCGAAGATAATGAATGGAACGGTTATTATCATATACATTTCAAGCACTTTTAAACCAAGGATTGAGCCTCTCAAGTGATCATAATAAGCAAAAGTATGGTTTCGATGGCCAGAGTTTGAACAACTCAAATTTCACTAGGCCAAATTTCGTATAATGAAGGATTTATTTCTCTCTATTTTGATTTCATGGGTAGTTTATGGTATGTGCTTGTAATATTTCGACTTGTTAGTAATATTCATGACTGCACCTCAAAGATCATGAGTAAAATCAAATCAATCAAATTGAGAATAAATTTACTAACAGGACTGACTGCAGAATCGGTGTTGACTAAGATTGGAAGAATATAAGTTCGACTTGATGTCCATCAATGACAATTTCTCGAGTGAATCAGATTAGTTTATTCAAAAATGATTGATCAAGTTATTATCTACGATGGAGAAATTCAAAGGAACTCCCCGGGAAGTCGAAGATCCATCAAGGTAGATTCGGGTGAGGAAGACTGTTTCTTGGGGCTGTCGGTAACGGTGCAGCCCGCCATCTCAGCGAGTCATCGACCTTACTACCTCTGGAGGAAGAGCAAACTATTACAGACCGTGCTTACCTACCTCTTCAGACACTTGCGTAGGTACCCAAGAATCCAATCAAGTCCTCAGGTCCTTGAAAGAGGTTGAGAAAGGCTGGGACTACGGAAAAGTGCTATTGCATTTGTTGTTTCTTGTAAAAATTATTTAAAATAAAAAGTTTACCAGTGGCACATGGCTTTGTTGCATCTCAACCATGATTGATCCTGACCATTAGTTGACTTAGAAGATTCAGTTCCCTATCCTCCATCCTTGAGCGATGGCTTTATAATATACCACATCAGAACCCTAGAATGTGATTAACAAATGAAAACACGAAAATAATGAGAAATACTGGTAAGACACTTGTCTCACTTCTCCAATGGTGTTTTTTTTTTGTTTATTTTTTTTAACCCACTAAAAAACACCTCTTTTTCTCCCACGTTGGAACTCAGCCCGGAACCGTTTTACACATTACTTCGGGCTGAGTCCTGGGGCGTTTAATCAGTTCTGGGTGAGGGGGCGGATCAGAATCTGATCTGAGGAAGCATCTGATGCCCCCTCCTCTCTCTATCTCGTTCTAAGAGTATCTTCATTTGGCAGGATGCTTCCTGTGTACTCTGTCACAGCAGTTCAGCTCTTTTCACCTTCCAGCATCCAGCTGACAACAGCCTCTGATGTTGAACTCTGGAGAGCTAACTCCAGGTCTGCCATCAGCTGGTTTCTCGAATGGGTTGATTTTTCCTTTATAAGTGTTATGCTAATTTTTTCGTTTGACGTAAGCAGAGGACATTTTAAATCCGGAAGCAATGCAATTCGTAGGGAACCATCCAGTGCCCATTCCACTGAAACCCCGAAAATGTCATTGAAATCTGACATTAAATTCGTACTGTTTTGCCAATTTCAAGGATTTTCGGTTGCACAAAACTGACACAAGATTAAGAATTTGCGAGATTTTGAAAACGTAACGTAGCTAAACGTTGCCACGTTAGTTATTCGTCCTAAAAAGGAGAAACTAAGATGGAAATCAGAGTTCAAAAAGAGACGGGAAAGAGGAGAAACTGAAAAAGGGCAAATATGGGCGAGTGAACAATAATTATGAAAGAACAAATAACTTCAATAACGATAAAACAAGAAAATAAATTAGGCATCGTCAATTAGAAAAATGATGGAAGATAATTACCGTTAGGATAATAACGAATCGAATAACGGTATCAATGGAATTAAAAGGATACTGAAATTGAATTGTAATGCCCTTATTTGTGGATATTTTTCTCTCAACAGATTTTGGCTTTGTAAGAATTGAGAAGTGATTTCTCTTTACAAGGGAAATTGAGACTGGGTGGCCTGAGTCTAGCACTTGTTGAGATTCTTAAACCGATTACAATAAACCTTGTAGGTAGTCAAAGACAGGTGGTAATGAGTTTCTACAATATCTTCTCTCAAGACGTAGGTAGTTTCCACACCCACAGGACCTGTAAAACATTCTAAAAACTTCCGATTTCTAATCCAGCTACTAATTACTATTTTCACTTCCTTGATTTGAAAGTGTTTTCAAAGGAGGTACTCAGTTATACAACTTTCGTGGATCACAAATTCCCGCTGCTCTTACCATATTCCGCTGAATAACTTGAATTAACACAAATAGATTACAAAATCTTGTGATCAGTTTATATAGAAAACGAGGGTATTTACTTGAATTCCGAAAGTTGTTTTAATTTAAATGATAATACGAATATTTAATTATAATTAATAACTTGATTCCCTAAACTCTCTATTTCTCTCAATGTAATCTTCCAATTTCACTCCGAGAAGATGATCCCAAAATGTCTACCAATTCAATTCAAGGGGAATTCTGGGAGAATAGCAAACTATTTCGAAAAATTGACATCAATCAGAAAGATTTTCCGTTTTATATTTTTAAAAAATGCAGTGCTTTGATGAAGGCAATAATTTTTGAACCAACCATAATATTTTACTACGTTATTGTTTGTGAGGAAGTTTTATTGCTCATCTGGCTTGGATGACGTTTTTCACATTCTTTCATTGATCGATATACGAGCCCGAATTCGAGAGCCACATTATTCAGATGGGAGAGGATGCTTGTAATAGTTCTAGTAGATCTGTGATGTGTGGAGTGGTACATGACTCGACCTTGCAGCGGATGAGATGGATAAAAGATAACATCTAGAAAGGCGGCCGATCCCGTTTCCTCCCTACTGTTACGTCCTCCCCAGACTCAGGTTGATGTCGCCATCAAAGAATCATTGTGCTTGGTCTAGTTATGGACTCTATCAATGACTATAATTATAAACTAATTAATGAAAATGGCATAACGTGAGTAAATGCCTACTGTTAATCTCTTTGTCTTTCTGTTGAAACGACCTGATACTGCTTGAATTAATGACTTCATTTAGTAGGAGAAGTTACAAAAGTACCTCTGATTAAAGCAAACTCATTAAAAAAAGTAAAAGCTTTCTTCCATTAAAATCAGTGTTGCCAATAAAATATAGTCAGCATTCATGATAGGCCTGAAATCAGTCTGATTCATTACCTTGTATATTGTCTAGAAAAATGTTTTTGCTATCAAATTCAAGGATGGAATTTTTCGTCACTGTACAAACTTACCATGACGCTTGCGTAACTGTTACAATTATGCGTTCCATCCCAAGAGACTGTTGGTAGTGATGAGAATGATTATCGCGAATGCCATTATGGTTTCCGCCAAACTATTATAACTCTCGTATTCGATGTGAGAAGAATACCAATTAAATAAGTTGCACTGACATACTGTTCAGCTCAAAGCCTAGTCTCAATTATTAGGAAATTTAACAGAATCTACAGTGACAAAAAATAATCGTTCATTCTTAATTCCATCGTTGATCGTTCCATTATCAGCTACATTAAGATGTTATGTTTATCAACCCACGGTACGCACAAACTGTCAAGTATCGGGAATGGGGTCATCTCATCCAACAAACGCTGTTATTACCGAGCTTTCAGAAAATTTATTTCCTTCATCAGGGCTCAAAGCAGCTACATGTGAGGAGAGAGTACCCACCAACTCATACTCTCATTGTTTCCAACTTTGTCAAAACTTTTAAAATAAATAAATAGCATCAGGCTTTCAACAATAACAAAACAATAAATTTTAAAAAATTTTGGCGTAAGTATAAATAACAATAATAAAACTGGAAAAAACGAAGTTTTGACAAAGTTGGAAACAGTGAGAGTATGAGTTGGTGGGTACTCTCTCCTCACATGTAGCTGCTTTGAGCCCTGATGAAGGAAATAAATTTTCCGAAAGCTCGGTAATAACAGCGTTTGTTGGATGACCCCATTCCCGATACTTGACAGTTTGATCAGCTACATTGCCAACCTTATCAAATTAAAGGTGGATAAACTGTTGGTATTGGAATGATGGAGCCATGAAGCTCCTGCAGTATTCTGAACACCACTTCATTCATATATTCCTTTGGAACGCCACTTCAGACACATGTTCAGCCCACATTGCCCCCTCCCCTCGCCCAACTGGGTAAAACTAATTTAGGACAAATGTGCGAAGCTATCGTGGGTGGCTCTGAATCCATGAAGTGAGAAGTGGACTGGTAATTTTAGATAAGTGTAAACATTCCTGGAATGAAACCCTGTGCCCTGAGGTTAGGTCCCACGTAACAGTACCAGTTGGAACGAAACATCCTGGTCAGAGGGGTCACTACCTCCTGTATTCATGAACCGCCTCTCCATAACTAGCATAACTCAATCACTGTTACTTTAAGCAGACTTAGGCTTTGATCAGTGACTTGAATAATTAAATTTTGATCCAGTTTGAAGGGTAGTTGATTAATTTGTGTTATTCTTTTGGGGCAGGTTCTTTCCCCCCAGTTATCCGCTTTTCGAGAACTTTCTTCCATTGAGTTGCACTAGACGGTGTTTTGTTTTGGTTCTATCATCATTTCGATTTCGTCTCATCTAGTAAGCTGTCATTTTGATGTTCACAAGTGCTTCTTCATTTCCACGCTTGAAATTGATTGTTGAATTTGACGGTTAGGGGTGATCGTATCTAGATGAAGTTAGATCAGAACCGGTTGGTGCAAATCTTTTGTGAGAGCCAGGTGCTTTGGGCTCTCCAGCCTTTCCTGTCACTTTCTTCTGTACGTCCAGGAGAGTTGGAACATTTGAAGAAAATACTCTAAAAAAAAGTTGGACTGACAAGATTTGTACTTTTTTGTTTGTTTGTTGTTTTTCCACATTATTAATGGAATAAATAAATAATCAAAGATTAGGGAGCTAATGTGGGTCCCTCCCTGCTGTCTATATAATTGTATTCAGGATTTTGCGCCCCAGTCATAATCCGCATCGGTCTACGAACTACATCAAATCTGAGCTAATTTCGTCAAAATATGGTAAATGAAGGCGCCATTTCCGCACATAATCGAAAAAACATACAGAGAGAGGCAGATTTCATACAACCAAACAAATATTTTTGTTTTGACGATAGCTAGTTTTCTCCGTTTTCTGGGAGCAAAGTGTATGAAGACTCAGCGAATGTGGAACTGTTTGGTTTTGGATAACCCAGAGGAGGTTATCCAGCAGATTATTTGACACCTACCTCGTTAGAAACGCTAATTGTTGTGCACGGTCTGTTATCTTGCATCCTTGCGCGGTCTTTTAGCCACTAAGTGTCCTTGAAAACTCGAGGCCGAACGTCGTCGTTTTTCGTTTTTCTTGACTGAATAATTAGCTTTCCTAATGAATGAGTCGTATCACGACCGGAACTGAAGTTTGTTTAGTTGACTAGTGGTAGTTTCAAGTGTAAAGAACAGCTGCTATCCACTTTCACAACGTTCAGGGTATTGAGAATTTGATTTGCCAACATTTGATCTTCTACTGGTCGTCCCAAACACTTTTTTCCTACTGAAATTGATCACCGTCTTCGAAAATCTACTCGTAAACAAACTGAATTGCAGAAAAAATACGAACTCATCAAGCCAAGGTACCCCAAAAATGTACTTCTTCATTCCTGTAGTTGAATATTTAGGCAGGTTTAATGTAGTGGAGAGGTGCTGTATCGTCGCTTGTGAGACGATAGCAAAAATCTGAAATTTTGGTGAATTATTCCTTTTACTCCAGTGGATTCAAAATTTTCCGCCTCATTAAACTTTTATCTCACTTCTCCTCGAAAGAATATGCTGGGAGTGTCATATCTACATCTGCTACTTATGCTATGCTGCTTATCTACTTCTGCTCTTGACCAAAATTAAGCAATACTACTTATCCGACGGTTATTATGTAATTTTGATCCTGTACTTGTCTAACCTAGAGAATATTCACCCAGTGGATCAAAATTTTATTGAAGAACTTCAGATCGGCTGAGAAAAATGGGAAGAATGACTTGTCAAATGAATTGACTTGTCAAAAGAAGTGAGGAATAGATTGGGAAAAAAGTCCTAATTTTGAGGCATTTCGGTGGGTACTAATCCAAAATTTCGGTAACAGGTTATTCAGATGAATTGGCTCACCAAGAATTTATGAAAAATGTCTCTTTTTGATCAACAGAGTGAAGTTGAAAGATTCGTCTTCTGTGCACTATTCGGTCATCCAGTAACACCAGTGACCAGGCAGTCATTTTTGACCAGAATCCAAGTAACAAGTAGTGGCTCCTGTCCACCCAACTTCTGTTGACTTGTGCAAACGTTTTATTCTTCAAGTAAAGTACTGGAATTCCCTATGTGCCCATAAGGTTACGTATATTGAACTATATCGGACGCAAATTCCTACCCCATGAATACTAATGTTGTAGTATAGACGTACATGGATTCCTTGTAACAGAACACGCGCCACTATCAGCACACGGTAGCTCCCTCTAATGGGGAAAACGTTAATTCAATTCAACTGCACCATAAGTACCTATCTAACTACTACCCAACCGGTCTCACAGGTATGTTGTTCCATACTCTTGAACTAATGGGATTTAAACTCTTTCCTCATCGATAAACATTCTCAAGCGTGTGTCACTCTCTCCTTCAGTTGACCTTTTGAGGGCGGTACCTATCTTTGATCTTACCAATTGATTGCCTGATATTAAACAAGGATCGTGTATTTGAAGTAGGTGCTTATCAATATTTTATTTATAATGAGTGGATTGCAGTTATTATATAATTGCTTACTACAAAAGACCTTGTTATTATGTACTTTCAAACAGAGGCTCCATTTTACAATAAGATCTCTCTCCGAGAGCATCATGTGTTGGAGACGTATGTACGTATGTTCGTGAGTAAGTAAGTTAATTTTTTGTGACTATGTTTCAATTTTTCATCATCGAAGGTAGGGAAGCTTTGTATTCGCGCTTTAAGTCATCCACAATCAAAAATGTTGCTCGCAATTGGTGTTTCAGAGCCTTTTGAACAATTTTGATTCCTTTTTTGACAGATGAGTGGGAGTATATTATAATATAATGTTATATTATTTCATATATTATATGAAACGAGCGTAGTGGGTAATCAAAACTTGAATCTACCACAACCCTCCAGAATTCATGTACAGATGACGTTGAAATGTCAGAGTCTCAACCACACAATAATGCCTGAAACTTTGATCGAATTCAGACGACAAGGTGTTTGTTTCAAGGATTTTCCGTTTGAGCGTGCGATGTTCTTCGAATAATCCAACCGCGACGAAAACGATGATCTCAATAGATCCAATCCGAGTGTCCATTTTGTAGATCACTCCTTGTTTGTAAATACTTATTTCCAAATGCACGTTTTGGAAGGTTTGGCATTGATCTTCGTGAGACTACAATGCCGGTTCACCTGTTCCTCAATATATTTACGCCTGGGCTGACTCGTGGTTGCCAGCTTTCTCTGGAGGCGTGTTCGAAGGATCCAACAATAGCCGTGGGTCCCACCGTAGACTACCTACTAGGTTATCTATATCCCCATTCAAACGTGATGGTCTATAAACGGTTCGGATATTAGAGGAAGTGGAAGGTCTTATTATACTCGTTTGGTGTTTTCAGTTAACCGAGCCCGATATTCTATATTTGTTTTCCTCCCTCACTAGTAAGGAAACCTTGTGCTGGAGTTTGAGAAGATGACTGTGTCCTCCAGAATCTAAATTTCTTCTAGAATTTCAGAATTTTCTCAACGTGTCTGATCGATTCATCGTTTCTCACTAATTACGGCATGGGTTTGATTATTTTCATGATGTATGAGAATCTTAACTAGTGTATTGGGTTAAGATGAAGCGATGTGAGAAAACGAGAATTTCTCAGGCTCCCAGGCCTTGGATTTCACGGCAATTGGTTCAGTGGGAGCCTCTTCTCTTCTTTTGGAAACCGTTCTGAATTCATTCGGATGTATCAGAGTGATGTAACGTGTTGTGGGCCGCTCGTGGGCATATCTCCAGACGGTGGGGACGGGTAGTACGCAAATTCCACTCATGGGCTAATCGTCTCGTCTCTCAGCTGCCTGTTTTTCAGTTGGTTCTCATCGGCGACCTTCCACGACTCTCGCGCCTTTTTATCTGTGGCGGTTTATAGTGCGCGGTATTTTCTCCAACCTAGTGTTGTACTTCCCCTTGTAACTGACTAGGAACGCTCAAAGAAAGCGCAAATGGTGACGTGAATACAAAAAGAAATGATGAGTTCGTTGATCTGCAATTTAAGAATGTAAAAACGTGTTTTTTGCCTCCTCGTTCTCGAAGATAAGGTAACTTGGTACATGCAGCCAGCCAATAAAATGTGGGTCCTTCAAAATCAAAATTTTTCCTCGCATTTTGCGTTTCAGACGAAATTTTCACGAACAAATTGATCGATAACAATGACAGGCATTAAATGTATGGACATTTTCCACCAAAATACTTGATTTTTGATCATGAAACTTGTTTTCCCTTTTCCTTTTCGATTTCTCTTGTAAATCATCTGATTTTATTCCCATTTTGGAAAATGGTTCTGGAATATTTTTTTACCATTTTCACAGTAATCTAATAAGTAGGAATTATGAGACGACAGGAAAATATTCAGGAGCTTAAATCAGATAAAGTTTTCAACAGTGTTGGTGTTCCTAAATGTGGGATAAAAGCAACTTGGTCGTGAAGCGAAGATCTTATATTTATGAGGTCTGACCAACCTTATTCGAACCTAGAGATTATATTTTTCCAGGTTCTTAGGAAAGAAATTTTACTGCTCACCCAACTAAGCAGGCTTTTTTCTTCTGAAAACTATAATTACCTTGTACCAATCTCATAAGAAATTTGCAGTATCAACTAAAACGAAGTGTTGAGTAAGAAACAGTGCTTTTGGTACCTCTTTTGAAAGAAGTTAGTCGAGATTCGGAAGTAAGGTAAATTGCAGATTTTTTCATACCTACGGGTTGGTACATTTCCTGGCTACGAAATTCACTGAAAAGCCAGGAAGTGCGTATGGTCTTATGAACATGCAAATGCTTTCCCACTCACTTACAGACCCTTATAAAAGACGCTTTAAGGTACTTTGTGGAACCCGCTCCCACGTTGTGAAGCGGACTGCAAATGAGAACGGAGAAAACGTTTTTACGTTTGACGTAATCGCCTCTTCATCCGTCAATCTCATTAGTGTGGAGACCCCAGCGACGTCTATTTGCGGCACAGCGAAGCCTTTTCGCAACTTGGGAATAACTTACCGATTACCTGCAGACTTTCTATCTATAACTGTACTATTACAGTTTTCCTTTGTTTTTTTTTTTTTAGTACAAGGGAACTACTGGATTGCTCCAACTCCAAGGAGTATCATTGAGTTCCAGATATTGGTCATTACGCAGAAAAACATGGACGAAAATAATTAGTAGCTAAAAAAAAAGGTTTACATTCTGACGTCACACATGATCTTGGACAAAGAGAGCAGGAAAGCGAGTCTAAGGCGTCTCATGTGTCAAAGTTACGAGAAGAAAGATGTTTTTAGACATGTTTATAGACAATCCTGGCTGATATCTGTCAGAAATGGAAACAATTTTTCCGTGGTAGGTTTTTACGTGTCGTCACAAACTATCGATATGCTATGAATAATCGAATCTACCAGCCAGAGATGGGCGAATTCTTATTCATAAATACGATTATGAATACAAATCATATCTGCGACTTTATGATTATGAATACGAATACAGGTACGAATATGAATACGAATACAATCGTATTCACACTTTGAATACGATTTTATGATTTTTTCTATAATTTCCCCAAAAATCGAATGTTTTTAACGATTTTCCCTGAAAATCATACTTTTTTTTGATGATTTTCTCCCGACCTCTGGACATATTTCTAACCTAACATTGTCAAAATAATCAATCGAAATTCGAAACGCTCACCTGTTCTTATAGGATTTTTCACGCAGAATCGAATGAGACCAATACCAGGTCGCTACGACCAACCATATAGAAACTACGACGACATTTCCGTTGAAAATCGTATTTTTTTAAACGATTAGCACTGGAAATCATTAAAAAATTATGATTTTTACCGGACATTTTGTCGTAATTTCTATTCAGTTGGTCGTAGCGACCTGGTATTGGTCTCATTCGATTTTGCGTGAAAAATCCTATTAGAATTGGCGAGCGTTTCGAATTTCGATTGATTATTTTGAAAATGTTAGGTTAGAAATATGTCCAGAGTTCGGGACAAAATCATCAAAAAAAAGTATGATTTTCAGGGAAAAATTTAATTTTTGGGGAAATTATAGAAAAAATCATAAAATCGTATTCAAAATACGAATACGGGGGAAAATCGTATTCAAAGTGTTAATACGATTGTATTCGTATTCATAATCATAAAATCGCAGATATGATTTGTATTCATAATCGTATTTATGAATAAGAATTCGCCCATCTCTGCTACCAGCTTCCCATGAATGTGTCATTGACCTCTCCTCTCAACAGTACTTGCACTTTTTGAAGGTAGGATGTTGCGGAAGGGTCTCAAGTCGAGACATTCAAGTGTATTGATGTGTCAAGAAAATATAATCAAATGTTCAAATATATGTTTAAAATGGTCACGGAGCAATGACATTTTGATTTGGTAGCCACCCATCTTGAAATATCGCAGTTTTTATATCATCCTTCTAGACGATTATGCAATTATGAGGACACCCAAGTGCCAGCAAGGCTTCATGTACGAGCACGACGGCAGAAAGTGTGTCCCAAATATTGAAGTTTGAGTGATGTAAGTTTAAAATTATTTAATTACCAAATTTACATCTTAGATCATCTCTAATTCAATAGTTGGGATTACCTCGACATTGCGTGTTGAGGGTTCGTAACAACGATTTAAACCTACCATCAGGGGCTTCGAAGCTTGTCTAGTGTAGTGCCCTTGTTCCAAATCAGTCAGAAAGAGACCTTTCCATCATCAGAGATATTTTTGTTCTCCAGATTGTTTCTCGTATTATGGAAAGTAGGTATTAGTGAAGCTTTTAGCAAGGAACAGCTGGAAAATAAATCCTTCCAAATTCCCATGATTTTGGACTGTAGAAACTTAGATATCGTTGTATGAAATACACGGTAGCGCACAGCTACCATTGGTTTGATGGTATCAGGAAACTAGCCTTCTCATTTCCTGAGAATTTCGTTGAAATCACGTTCTACAATCCTGATGGATACAAAACTATTCAAAAAGCACTAAAACGCAAAATATTATTCATACAGCAGACTCTATTCAATTGACTTCGATAACAAAGCTTCCCTTCAAAAGTAGCAAAAAAAAGCCGGTTGTGCAGGTGTCCCAAAAAGTCGAAGGTTGTGTGCAAAAAAAAAACCTGCCAGATGTAGCATACGTAAACTCTCGAAGTACGGAAATACAGTCGGTGGAAAGTTACGAAATCCGTTGTATTGGCCAATAGGGCCCCTTGCATTATTACGTACGTAGATCGATCCTCGGCCTCTTTTACTTGGACGACTCGAGGAGGGACCCGGTGAACCGCGACCTGCCAGCAGATACTCATCTTCCGAGGAAATTGCGAGCTGAAAATCCGACGATTTCTACTTCAGTTGGGCAAATACATAACTACAGGGTATGCGATTGCTGGAGGGCCATTAAAGGTTGACTCGAGCGAGTGCTTTGTATTTAAAAAAGTAAACTGAGTTTGGCAAAGTGAGGATACATGGGCACTCTTTCAAAAGTGACCTGTCTCAACTTCTTTCAAAAATGTTCAAACCCTTTGGATATTTTTCGAATTGAATGATGCCCTGTCGACCATCGGATTGAATCATTCGGTAATTTAGTGCTTAAAATGGCGCAATACCCTCGTTCAGTTATTTATACTGATGCATGATTCTTTATGGATTATAATTATCAAAATTTCCAATTTAAATCTCAAAATGTCAAAATAGTCTAGAAACAAAACATATTGTTTCAACACCCATTTTGTTGTATGTAAGACAGAAGTACTAACGTGAATGTATCTATTTGTTAGAACAATGAAAAAATATTCTAGACTAGATTCTAGTTCTAGATGAAAAAATATTCAACAAGAAGTAGCACTCAGCATTTTGACATATTTTATTATACAAAATGAGTTGGTTTCTTTACTTGTATTTTCTCTTCTTTAGAAGCACTAAGGACCACCTTTATTTTCTTGTCCATTTGGAAAGTATCGAAATTTCTCAAAAGTTTTACAACCTGCGGATTTTCAAAAAGTAAATCTCGAAAATTTCACCAGATTTCTATCAGAGGCGCCAACAAATTATTCGAAAGACAGTAATAGGTGTATCTGACTAATTACATTCTTCCAAGGATTGAATTCGAGTATTGTGTCTCACGTTGTGGGTTTCTCTTTTACGATCGTCTTCTTCCCTTTCGACCAGCCGTAGTTACTTTTCATGAGTACGAAACACGCAATGCCAGTATCGGGTTCGCTCATAAAGCTCGACATTTCGAGATTGCGTTGCTCGTACAGCACAATCCCGTCCCCTCTGGTATTCGTAAGGTAATTTTAATGTGCTATAGAATATTCAGGCAGCAATGGAAGCCTTCGGCCATATCCTCGTAAAAGGAAGTAATTTTTTTTTTCAACAAAAATGAATAAATAATTATAACAATAAAAACTCTTGAACTTTTATCTTTGGCTATTTCAACCAAATACTTACTTGCAATCAACTTTTGATTATTCCAAACCGAATAGTTATTTGACAAAGTCTCTCGTTATTGAGTTTTTCTGGTTAGGGTATTATGTATATGTAATTATGGATGAGGAAAAGAGAAGAGAGCGATAAAGAAAGTATTGAAACCTTGTTAATGAAAAATTGTTGCAAAAAGTTAGTAATTAAAAAAGGCAGAAAATTATTACGCAAACGTTTATTATTTTTATATATAGATCACTCGTCTGCAAAGAACACGGCTTTGCCATTGTTACCATCAACCAACATGAAGGAAAACATCGATCGCATTTCGGTCAGCTAAAATTTCAACGGAGATTAGGCCTCTTGCGATTCACACTCGTGTTCCTGATTTATCGTCAGTCCAACCCTTAAGTTCTTGTACGGAGCGAACAGTTTGTCCTACAGGGCTCCGCGTGGTCTCCAATAATTCTAAAAATTCTATACCTTAAATCTTAAATCGATGGAAAAACAATACCTACACCGACAAATTTTGAGTGGGGGGGGGGGGGCTAACATTTTTTTTCTTGGTCGATTCCAAAGGTTCATTGTTGAAAATAATAAACCAAAAATTGATCATAATAATTATCAGTTGAAGTTAAAGTTGAAAATCTGATTAAGTGAGCTTCAAATACAAAATGCGTCCTAAACAATGTATTTAGTCGTATGTGTACTTGTTTTTGGATATATCTACGTATATTTTCCGTGGATTGATACCGTAGGATATAAACCCAAAGTAGATATTGAAAGTTCTCATAGATTTCATGGCTACACTTAAAAGAACTCCAATCGGCTTAATGTATGTGGCTGGATGCTCCCTACAGCAACTATCATTTGTTTCCGAGATCTTTCCATCGATGCAACACGCTTTTGACGGTCACAAAAACAATTTTATCCAATTTATCTTCTCTTTGACGGCTATTTTCGGTCATCCAAATGCCTCCTTCTACTAGGATCTTGAAAAATGGTATATTTCTGTTATAATACTAGTCTGAATACATTATTTCGACATCTAATTATTTTTTAATTTACTTTGTTACAGGTATGCAAGTTTATGTTTCGTCAGAGTTCAGTTTTCGTCATTCGTAAGTAGTTCATTTCCGGCAAATTTTCTCACCCGATTCACAGCCAACCTAAACTGAATTTCGACAGTGAATTTGCAAAACCATGTTTGTCTTTTTCGGAACAATTTGTAGGAGACAATAAAAACTTTAGTTTTCACTGATTGAAGTTTTCTCTACATAATAATGCGAGAAACCTAAAGTTTCTATTGTCTGTAGAATTTCCCAATAAAAAAAATGGTTTTGCGAATCCACTGTCGATTCTTAGCTGAACAATGGTTGCAGTAGTTGATTTGGTGATTTCTTATGAGTTTTCTCTTTCAAAGTTAGATCCGCAATCCTGCTCACTGCTGTCCTTGGTACAGACTCGGACCACCCTGTAGGTATACTCGGGCGCTGTTGTGACAGAACGAGTGCAACGAAAGCCTCGATAACAGCGAAATATCTAGCGATTTAGTGTAACCTTGCGATTTCTGTGAGGTTCTGTTAACCCATTTCGGACCAGAGGGGGTTCAGTTACTTCACAATGCAGCGACAGCCGACACCCGACCTTAGACGCGATTCTTCACGGCAAGAGGTAGACGGAAACGGCGGACTCCAAGGTGACGCTTTGCCCGAAGGATGGACGGCATTTATAGTCTTATTTGAGTAGAGATGGGACTTCATTTGAAGAAGCGATAACGCTAATTTCTCTATGTTCATCCCAGAATGATGACCTCTGGTCTACTTCCTTGTGGAGGCCACTGGAAGTGGTTGATATGATCTTGGAATTGTCAAGCTATACGAGCTGTAGTGCTGAATTTTCCTCAGTTCCTAGACCGATAAAGTTGATTCCCTTCTCTTTCATCTAGAAGTGCTGAAATCTGGTTCACAGCCTTCCTTTTCTTCTTGACACCTTTTTTACTTGAAGTGTGTTTTTTTTAAAGGATTTCTCGATATAACGTCGAACAAATCATCATGTCACCTTTTGCCCTCTACTCCTTGCCTTGCCCTGAGTACTCAGCTGCTTTATAGCTTTGCTGAGCCGACATTTCCAAGCCGTTACGTGCTGACAAGTCGAAGTCGTTCTCTCCAAAATCGTATTTCCAAGGAGACCTTCCTTTCACCAGAGGTAACTGAGACCTCTCGCTGGAATGTGACCACCCCCGCGGGCGAGTCCTCTAAACTTTTGAACTCTCGCCGTTGAGTCTTACGAGCGCAGATCGCTCCTTGTAGATCTTCAGGATTCTGCTGGGAGTATCTCAGCGGTTCCTTGTAAGGACCCGCTCACTTTGCTCGGGCTCGGACGACCTCCCGACCTCTCCGTCGAAACGTATAGTCTGGTTTGTTAAGGAAAATGTCAGTCGTTACGTATTACTAAGGCGAATCGCCAGACCCGCGTGCTCCAAGTAGACATACAGTCTCTCATGTTTATTTCATTTTTTTGAGCATTCTAGGTAGGTATTTACAGATGGTTTGGGATTTGTCTTCAAATAGACAAACAATGTTGAGTTGGTTTTCGAGTCCGTTCTCAACTCCGTTGCTACTGATCCAAGATTTGTAAGTAAACTCGTTTCCCTTGCTTTAAATACGTGTCACACTTGACATGTTTCCCAAGTATTAAACCGAATCGAATGATACCAACTGCAGTTCAATTGTTAAGAAGTTAGAGTTGGAACTGTAAAATTTAACCAAAATTAGGTTTAAATTTATTCGTAACATCAAAGTTAACTATCTTATGAACCTAGTCAGGTACGTTTAGTGCAAATCTTGAATGTTTTGAAAAAAAAAAGTCTGCCAAGTGGGTGTGGCACGTAGTTTCCATGTATCTATAACCCTATATAGATGATCCGATGCCTAGTAGTTACTCTCAAAACATCAATCTTTAATCAACCCTTAATTTCCCACTTGTAACAAAAAAATGTTTTGCGGATTTTTTAATCAAATTTAGATATATTTTGAAAAATTTATAGGATATTTGAACAGAAGGTACCTCGAAGGCCCTATTACAGTCTGTCAGTTTGAGAATGATCTTTCCAAGGGTCACACTAGCGCTATCTGCGTCAGCAGAATCTGTCTATAAGCCCAATCTTGTTGGAGTAGAAGAAGAAAACTTGGAAAAATCTTTGGTGGTCAGTTTATTTCTCATAAAGTACAGAACCAAGAAATGAGGTGAAGAAGGTTCACTTCATAGAGGAATTTATGCTTCTTTGACAGTGGCGTCATCTCTGACGAGGAAATTCAACTAATAGCCTACAAGATGAGAAATGAGGGTAGAAAGTACCTTGAAGGCCCTATTCAAGTCTGTCAAATCGAGAATTATTTAGTTTTTATTATAACGTTTTCTTACTCAATCGATATCACCTCAACGGCTATCCGTTTTGTTTTAAAAGTGCATTAACTATTGCAGGAAAATTCGGACTTCCTGAAAGATACCTCAGGATATTAAGGGTTAATTCATGACAGACACACAGACAGACACGGAACCAAAATTGTTCAGGAGGGTTTAAACGTAAAACGCGAGTGAAAATTTTGATTTTGGAGAACTTTTTTTTCAACCTTGAAAAGTGAAACCTTGGTAGACTCGGAAGCAAAACTTTTTTTTTTTGGTATAGTTTGGAAATTACCAGTTCTATCAATCAGTTTTGGTCTCATTCGAGCTCAAGTTACTTAATACGCGAAACCTTTGATGATTTTTTAATTCAACTATTGAAAATTCGACGGACGTTCAAGAGGTTTTTGCTCTTGAATATATTTCGCTCTTATGAATTTTTACTCAAATCTCAAAGGTTCGCGAAACTTTATGAAAGGTTCGTGGGTTAGGGCACACCTCTACTTTCTTGGCATGAATTACTACATCTTAGTAGTGCGTGTTTTCTTATCACCTCTCAGTATTAGTGACCTCTAGTTATACCGTTACATCATATTGGTCGAGTTAACAAATCGACTCTGGGTTTAGAAAGTACTCTACTCGACTAAAATCGTGATTTATGGTTGTTGCCTGCCTCACCTGTGATTAAGCTCCGCCTCTTGGGGTCCAGGAGGTGAAAGGGATTGTAGGAAATGGAACGTTTGAACGTCCCCTCGAGGGACATACGGAAGTGATACCTCCGCCCGTTTAATGCAGAATCTTTATCTTGCGTAAGTCTTTTATTAAAAATGTGCCTACCTTATTCTTGAGTACGTTTTCAGAAGAACATGCATTACGATAATCTGATTATCTGGGGATGATTGAAGATCGATTCTCCAACTATACTTCAGAATCAGGTTAAATTATCAATCAATCAAGAGAAAATTACGGTGGAAGAATTTTATTTAATTCTATCTCATATCTCATATTTATGTAGATACTATGACCAATCTCTTAAAGCCTAGAAACATTAGTTCAATTCTTGTTTCTTGGTATAAACGAATTTCAATGCCCCTGCTCTTCCGAAAACTAAGCCGAAGGCCCAAAACAGTTATCATTTTTGGGGGCTTCTAAATTTTTTCTTTGAAATAAGTGTCTAGTACAGGAATGATTTCATACAATTCAACTGAAACCATCTCAACTCGTAATCATTTTTGACAACAATGAGTTATGTCAGAGATTCGTGTGGAGAGCGATGGGGTTGTGTGTAAGAGGAAGGTGTTGATTCTTTCGAGTGGCTCCAAGATCGGACCACCGTGAAGGAATCATACAGCGTACATCTCTATACCATGCCGAGAGTAGGTTAATGGCTTAGGAAGGTACTCAGTTTCTCTCTCGTTTTCAACGATTATCAGCGTCGTTCATCTTGATTCCAGATGAGATAATATCGCGATGAATCTGCGTCTAATACCTATCGGGTCAATTCGTCTGCCTATTCTTACAATAAAAGTTACTCTGAGAATTTTGTTGCTCTTTTTCAAAATGTATTCGTAAAAATCGACTATATAGGATAGATCGTGCCCCCTTGATTCCCAACACCCTATTCACAAGTCCTGCCCTTTCTGTAGTTGATCCTCTTTCCAAGTGTGATCCAGATTTTCACCCAATTAGAAGTCTACTTAAAAAATCACTACGGAACAAACAGAAATCCTCGACGTCACAATATTAAGATCCAAACATCGTCGAAAAATTAGTTCCCTGGCATCCCAATAGAAGCGATAATAGTTGGATAACCTTGGTGATCACCATTCCATATTACCCATGTACTTACCACCGCCTTTAGCAGACATAATACTGCATCCATGAGTGTATGCCCAAAATGGCTGCCCCTACGAACGTGACAAAAAGTTTCTTAAGAAATGCTGGAGTTTCTACAGGAGGGAAAGTAGAGTAAAGTTTTGCACCAGATGTTTTTGATTCAATTTTTGTTACTCATTGATGGTTGCTTTGAATGTCAGATATTCCTACCATATGTAGGTCAAGACCGAATTTCAGCCAAATCTCGAAATTATTATGTTCAATTCCGTGGTTATGTAAGGACCGATGAACTCTCAACGGTGCACTCGCACGATGGTGACAAGTTGGGCGTTCTGGTGGGCGTAAGTAGGAGACCATTCATCAAGAACTCGTGGCGAACCTTATCTAGCGATCTGGAACTCGTCGAGGAAAGACCACTTGCAGAGTTCCACAACAATGCAACGGAATCGAAAGACTGAGATCGTACTTTCCCTTTCTCCATTACCATAGCAGGGCAGGTCAGCGGTTCCAGAAAGTGAAGGCGATTCTCACATCGATGAGTGGATCTGAGTCAGATCATCTGACGCATTTGCACGTGCGTTAACCTGACCTGTTATTCCAATATCTCAAATAGTTTTTCCTCTGATGTTCTTTTAAACCAATCCAATCATAAATACAAGCAAATTACTATCGACTGATTAACAAAGCTAAAATACTTGTCTGTTGATATATTGGATAATTACTGAAATTAAGTGTCTAACTCGATATCGAGGTGGATAATTACCAGCCGAGAAAACTAATTACTTTTACCCATCACGCGAAAGGTATCGTTACGGGTCTCAATTACTTTCGTGTGATCTGGATCAAGATGACGGTATCTTCAACGAGTGGGCGAGAAAAAAGTGAAGGGGTATTAGAGGAGTATTACCTCACAACGCCCACACATTGACTTCGCCAGATTATCGACTCGTTTGTGAACCAACAGCTCGGGCCTCTTCGCGAAGATTTTTCCAGTTTTCTTAACGATGTCCCCGCAAGAAGATTCCATTATCCGAACAAGGTCATATGTGACGCATTCTCTCTGTACGTGACTAGTTTTTGCTTCGGCTTACAGCTATAAATTCAGATTACGTTCTGAAGGGCAGACGATTTTTCTGGTCACAGAGTCGCATAATTAATGCCAATCCATAAAAGTTTGTTTGAGTTAAATAGTGAAAATAGTTTAATTTATCTTGACAAAGACTATAAATTATGTAGTGCATTCCTACAACGCTTCAATATTTTCGTAATACCTTGACGATGAATAGACCAGTCTGACCTCCCCAAATTGTTAGATTACTCCATGTCGGACTACAGGTTTCTCGATTCCTACATAATGAATTGAATTCACAACTAAGATCTCTTAAAGATGTCAAGTCGATTTTTCAGTTAAGTTCTCAATGAAAGAGAGTTAAAATGATTGAAAATACAAAATTATGATAAAAATTGCATCCCTTAATAATAACAGAAATAGTTATCGGTAGTAAAAAGCACAATCAGAGTTGATATTGTAATTCAGCACCCTCAAAATCATAATTATAAAATTTCCAGGCGTGAATCATGTAGGAAGCTTGAATTTCACGTTTTATAATGTCAAATATAGGTTTATGAGCCAAAAATTCTCAAAAAAAAAAAAAAAACTCGGAAATATTAGCCAATCGAGATTAGAGGACGCTTTTCTAGTACATTTACCTTGGTCTTCTTTTCTTTGAGTTGCTGAGTAATGGTTGATTAATATCTCCAATCCTTAGTTACTATAATATTTATAGTTATATAGTTATAATCGTCATCATGATAGCTGAAAACATGTAGATGACCAACTTTGGTACATGAAGGAGACATCAGTGTCTTAGGTAGATGGTGTTTGTCTCCCCCCAAAACAAAAAATGTCTTAGTAAATTCAGAGATCAAGCTTTTTCGATTCAGTTGCTCATTTTCTGAAGTCATGTTGAGCAAAATTAATAATAATTAATTAATTATTAATTAATAATTTATGTGTTGCCAGGCGGTTGCCCCCTCAAATTCAGTCTAGTCTTCCCAGGGCCACGTTTTTGGTTCTAATTTTTCGCTTTCGGCCTCTAATTTTCTCACAAATTGTTTCGTGATAATTCCATCGTACACTAGAATAGTTTCCAAACACCGGCTGTTTTCGAATTTTTAAATTAAACACATAGGTACTTCAATTATTAAATAAAATTTTCAAAAATTTTGTTTTAAAAAATTTTATGTTTTGTAACATGTTAGATGATGGCGCTTAAGATCGGCTTGTTCTGATTACATTCATATGGTTAGATTTGAAAAGAATGTTCTTCCAAGCTTAGATAAACCGGATGAAAGTATGGGGTGACACTAGCGCCATCTCTCATGTCAGAATCATACTAGACCCCCTTTAGCCTTAAGCATAATTTTTTGAAGAGTTTATGAATGATGATTTTGACCTCGGAAACAGAATTGGTTACCTTGGTGTCTGAATTGTATAACTTGTCACGCCAGGAGTCGCACATTCTCTTACTAGATACCAAGTTACTGTCAATAGAGCGAATCTGGGTCTTAATTTGGAGCCAACAGCATTGGAACCTTGCATAACCATACCAGAACGGAGATGATTTATGGACAATTTACTCAAAATCGAAAGTTTAAGTCTGGGACAAGTTTGAGATTATCGTAATGAGATGAATCTAAGGGTCTACTCACGTCCATCGTACGGAGTACTGAAATATCACTCATGAGTTATGTTTGGCAACACTGAGCTATACATGGCCAACTCTCATTTAGTTTTGCTCACCCACGTATTGGTCAATCCCGCTTCAGTCGAACAGAAGGTTCTCACGATTCCAACCAAGCGGTGCTTTATCGTCCTTATCATCTCTTAGATAACGTTCTCCATCAAGAAGACATCGCTCGGGAAGTCGAGGATCGCAATCTGCGGCTACCGTTCGAACAAATCGGTTTTTCTTCCACGATGAAGAGATTCTTTTACGAATCATTAAACGGGAAGATGTCTGCGTTACCTCATCCGATTGTTCACACATCGTTCATTTCACGATTGTGAATTTGCATCGGAAATGTTTTTTTTGGAAGTTGATTGGTCGTGAAGCAACGTACGTTCAGGTCCCTTCCTCTTCACTTTTCGTTCGCTTGACCCCTAGCTACCTCGCTTCCTATTGCTCTTTATTTTAGGTACGAGTACTTACGAACTAATATTGTTCACTGGTTGTTACCTAGGTTTCCTAGTTAATAGATATCGATACCTTAAAGCACAAAGGTGCTATGTCCATCCATCTTCCACATTTTTTATTTTCTTTTAATTTCAGTAAAACTCAAATTCAACAAAACTATTATTGACCTTCTTGACGATTATAGCTGGAAAATGTATTGAGGAAATTAAAGTGTTTAGTATAAATAGCCATTATTTTAGGAATTTTTCACTAGTGATAATATCTTTTGAGTTTTTCTCAAAACTCCGTTTTTGGACATAGCCCCTTTGTGCTTTAAGGTATCGATATGTTGTGTTGTACGGATTTTGGGTCTTCAAGTCATGAAAATATCAAATTCGGAGGTTCGTTAAAAAAATGGTCCCTTTTCCTATTTCTCTCAACAACTTGACTTTTTGGTTGCCATTCTATTAGCATGCTAATTTTTTTCTTACATTTTCAAGCGGCTGAGGCTGATTTAAAGTACTGATAATAACGACTCCGCACGCGAGTGCTGAAAAATGAAAAGGTTGCGACTTGTAAATACTCACGGCATCTTGAAGGGTCAGGAGAGTTCAGTCGATTATTTCTCGCGACTAATCCATTCAAATCTTGCGAAACTGTCTTTCTGAGCTGTCTAGGTGTGAAAGACAGCTTGTCAGATTCAGAAAGTAAGTGCTTTTAGCAACTCAATAGGGAAGATATATGTCAGGCTTTTATATTTTCACACTGTGTGAATAAAATTTCCAATTTTAATGGAATATTCAGGCATCACGTTTATCAGTCCCAGTTAATCATATGGCAACATATATTTCTCTTGACGTATCGCACAATTTTTCTCCAATATGGGAAGCTGCAGAATAATTGATAAAGTACCTACTTGATGCGATCCGATCCACGGCACTATCTGAAAAATCGTCTATGTGTAGGAAAGCCGGTAAGTTGATCGTGAAATTTGTTTCATATCAAATGATCAATCGTTAGTGAGCCTGTAGATTTTGTAAGTCCATGTAATTCTTTGTGATGAAGCTATACCACCACCGAACTAGGTGGACTTTATTTTTAGTTAGACTGAAACAAATCAAAAGTTCATCATGAATTCCTTGCGATTCCTAGAATGTTTGAAAATGGAATCCTGTTATTTGGTATGGGAGTTGTGGATGTGGAATTATCAGGTAATTAGTTCAGGGCTGAAGAGAGGACACTGGGGTGTCTACATTAGGGGGTGTCCTAAAAAGTATAGAATACTGGAAGTTTAGATTATTACTTAGTTCAGTTAAAAACGCTGCAAATTATTACACAATGGTTTATTATTTTTCTATATTGATCACTTGTCTGCAAAGCCACCAACCATCCAACATGAAGAAAAACATCGATCGCATTTCGGTCAACTAAAATTTGAACGGAGATTATGCCTCTTTTGCGATTCACACTCGTGTTTCTGATTTATCGTACGTCCAACCCTTAAATTCTCGTAGGGAGCGAACGGTTTGTCCTACAGAGCTCCGCTTGGTCTCAAAAAATTCTATAGAATCTTAAATCGAAGGAAAAACAATACCTTTATATCAAATTTTTTTTGAGTTAGGGCGTTTTGAAAATTTCAAAATTCATTTTTGAACCCTTAGAAGTGACCTACATCAACCAAAATCTTCGGGGCACAACTAGACCCCAAATGGAGCCTACATACCAAATTTCATCAAAATCTGTCAATGCTAAGTGGCATAAGTGCCGCGTACGGCCGGCCAAATTTTTATTCGATTTTTGGATTCTACGTACCTTGAAACGTAAACCATCAAATTTTGGGGGGGTGTTAAACATTTTTTTTCTTTGTCGATTCCAAAGGTTCTTTATTGAAAATAATAAACCAAAACACTAAGCTTTTCACCCAAATTGTCGTCATCCTCGGCCACATTAAAATTTATCACTCGAGAGGTTGAAGGATAAAAGATTGGAGATAGCTACATGGAGCATCTAACTCACCTGCATTCATTTACTCACCTAAATTACAGGTAGCAATTATGTGTTGTTGTAATGCAGGTTGTTATCAATGAGACGATATAAACAATGAAAGTTCGTGGTAAGATTTTCACATGTATTTCACATCACCTTGCAATGCTTTACACTTGGATACTACTGTTACAACATAAAATTTGTATTTATCTACTGTGAATTTTCCAAACAACGTGGAATTTATGTTCAAATTTATATTGTGTGTGTCGACGATTGTCTTCTTTTTAACATCCTCCAGTTTATCGGGTATGAGAAGCATAAAAAGTTCATTTCATTTCAGTTTTGACGTTTCTACTGCCTCCATTCCATTCAGACTTGGTTGGAAGGTCTCAATTCACTTCCCCGTACTTTAATGATCCAAATGTTCATCTTCTCTAATTTTCACTTTCATTCTTCTGTGGCCAGTTTATTCTTTATCACTTGTTCCCCTGTGCATTTGTTTATATTTTTCCACTTGATCAAGTGATAACCTATAAAAGGTGCATTTTTCTGATTTCATCATGAATTATGAGTGATTATCAAAAACTCGAACTCTTAATAAGATGTTGAGCTGATAACTAACTGCAGAACACTTGAGGCATTCTGTTGTTCTCCGACCAAGTGGATCCAGCTGAGGTAAGAGAACAGGTCACTGAGCTGCCTCGTAACGCCGCTCAGCTGGATCCTTTCCGAGCTCAGTCGTCGCCTGACCGCGTCTCCTATCACAGCCCCGTGACCATCCATTCTTATTTTTCTTCTTTCTCGCGTTCGACCCGCCGTTTTGAATTGTATGAAATTAACGACTTCCGACTGATGATTTCATGGGTGATTCGTGACGATCATGTAGTGAACTGATCATAATTTTCATTAGGTATACGTTAGCTATTTCCAATTAAAAACTCACAGTGCCGTGCAAGTTTGAGCTCATCTCTTGGTTTTAACGACGTCTGCAAAGTATTTGATTCACACTTGACACACTGGTGAGTTCATTCAAAGAATAGATGATTGTCGTTACGGAGAGGTAAATCTACCTAAAAGGTTGATATGAAGAAACCTGATTTTTTTAAAACACCTTTAAAACTAATTTTCTAAAAGTTTTAGACGATTTTCCGTGTGGAATAGAACTTCGAAAAACATGAAAAGGTGGCTGGACAAATAAACAAGGTAGGCAGTGCCTAGCCTGTTTTCTTGAGTAAGTTTTTAGAAAAGTAGAATTCAAAATGGAGGACGATATTACTATTTAGTCCATGATTTTCATTCCATTGAGATAATTCGGTTTAGATCTACTATTGTGACAATTGAGTGTTGTGACAATAAAGGGACTAAAATTTTGATAAAGTGGTGATGAACCCATAGTATATGAACGAAAAGAAGATCCAGGCTAGTAGGTAGAGTATGAGAAAACAAAACAAATGAACATAAACGCTTTATTAAGCCAAAATAAATTTTAACTAAAAAAACTCTTTATAATAGTCGATACTGGACTCAAAATTCAGGGAGGGACATGTCAAAGGTATAACCACGATACGATCTATAGTTGTTATAGGTACTAAAAATGTCGATCGGCCGTCGAATTTAGAAACGAAATAAATAAAAAGTAGACCCTTTGGTTACTTATGGTAGGTACTTAGCAGAAATTCGGAATGGGAAGGACGGGTTCCTCTGAAGGCACTTTCTGTGTTCTGAAATCGTCGTGTTCTGACGAGCAGGAAATTCAGATTCAGGCTCCGCCCTAAAACTGATCAAAATAGGAAGGGATTCCTCATTATCCTGTCCAGTGGTACTCAAAGAGGTTGAGGTATGAACTATTTTGCGTACTACCTATACGTTAAGTGTAGGTCGCTCAGCGTTGGCATCCACGGCGAGGACTCACGGAGACGGTAATATATAGCACCTCCAGGCGAACAGCGAAATGACGAAAGTAGACTTCCGAGAAGCTAAGGACAGAAGTATAGGATGATGGTAAGAATTTCATCTCATTTCAGACGGCATGAAGGTATAATCCAACAGGTATGTAGTTAGGCTTACCAAAACGGTGGTGAAGAGCTGCCGAGGGTAAATGCTCGTCCCACAGGCGGATGCGGACAAAGACGATAGATCCGACGAATTGAATTTCCAACAACGAATAAAATTTAAATCGGACGATGACGGGACGATACGACGAAAACGAGGTAGAAGCATTCGGCGATGGCGAACAAAGAAGGACGGAAGGAACGTTGAAGCTGAGAATTTGTCCTCCGTTCCTACAGCGCGCACACGACGGGATGTACCTACTAATTTGCACTAAATTCATCCGTGAATTTTATTCGAGATTTGGTTCATTCTATCCCTTCTCACGGAGAATAAAATTTGTAGAGAACGATGGTCTATTTTCTTCTTAGTTAAATCAGACGGTAATGAACTGAAAACAATCTGGATGGTTGTGTTGCCTAACCTCTGGCGGAAGACCGGAACGGACAGCACCGAAAACCGTGTAGCGGGACTTTTAAATAAATTCATGGTACAGTGTGAATCGGAAGGTCAGCAACTGGGAGTGGGAGATATACCATGGAATGGGCTTTTCAATTCAGGTGTCGTGATGGATTTATTCGAACTTTCCCCCCGAGAATTCATGCTTTGCTAAACAATATGATTCAAGTTTAGCCTTATAAGGTTCTCGAAGGCCACAAAAAACCCTGGTAGATGGACACATAAATATAGATGGAGTGGTGATAATCTCGTTAGTCATCGCACGTCTATTGCGTTCAATGATCCAACATGCGTTGATTAATAATGGTGTTGAGTAAGAGGAGATTAATCTGATCGGCCTAATTTTTATGAAAGGTATACGAGCGATATCATCAGGTTCCCACATTTAAGAACGAGATTATCTGGTTCGTGCTGCCAACCTAAGGAGTGGCAACCTTGGAGGGTAACAATGAGCCGTTTCAACGCATGTACCTGATTTATCGAAGATTATGAAAATGTTGGAAACCTCTGTTGGGCAACTGAATAAACGCGGAAGGTCTTTATGGAACAGAGACCACGGAACTTGGCTCAAGTTTCAAGGATTACCAACAATTACCAAATGGAGGCCTGCAAGATAATTTTATCGAATATATTATATTATTTAGAACATCAGTTAGTTGAACTTGAAACTCCAAGTCAATCAACAGCGCACGAAGTATACCCAGAGCATATTATTGACAAGGAAGTGATCTGGAGAAAGTCACATTAGCTGTGGAAGCGAAGATACTGAAATTGGGTTGAACTTCTCCACTGTTCATCTGAGCGGTTGAAATTAAATGTACCGCCTCTCGAGAACTGAGGAAAATTCAGAAGGTCTTGGGAAATCAGTAGTAGCGTGATCGATCGAGCTAACTTCTCTCTCGAAAGGTACAAAGCCTCTTGGGGATCTTTGGAAGTAGTCGGAGTCAGATCAGCTGCGTGAGATATAAAGCTAAACTTAGTATCTCTTGCCAATCCTAGATCTAGAAAATCTTTTATCTGGAACACTTCTTCGGGCCTCTAGAAGGGGGTGGGTGGAAGTAACATTTCAAATTGTTTCAGCAATAACTCTTTACTCAACATCCTAGACATCCTGATGAGCGCTGAAATCTGCTCCAAACTCCTATTGAGTTCAGTAGTTAAACTAAATAAAATCATCTTCCAGGACTTATTATCTTCTGTAACGAATGATGGTTCAAAGCCTCTTGGAGATCTTCGGAAGTAATCGGGGTCCGATCATTGGAGAGATGCATGAAGCTAAATTTATCATCTCTTGCCTATCCTAGAGAGGGGAAATCTGGTACTTAGAACACTTCTTCGGACCTCAAGAAGGAACTGGGTGGAAATAACATTTTCAGCTGTGTTGCTGAACATTCTGAAGAGCGCTGAAATCTGCTCCAAACTCCTATTGAGTTCAGTTGTAAAACTAAATAAAATCATCTTCCAGGACATATTATCTTCTGTCACGAATGATAGTACGAAGCCTCTTAGAGATCTCCAGAAGTAATCGGAGTCCGATCATTGGAGAGATGCATGAAGCTAAATTTATCATCTCTTGCCTATCCTAGAGAGGGGAAATCTGGTACTTAGAACACTTCTTCGGACATCAAGAAGGAGCTGGGTGGAAATAACATTGTAAGTGGTTTCAGCAATAACTCTTAACTCAACATCCTGAAGGGCACTGAAATCTGCTCCAAACACCTCTTGAGTTCACTTCTAAAACTAAATAAAATCATCTTCCAGGACTTATTATCTTTTGTCACGAATGATAGTACGAAGCCTCTTGGAGATCTTCGGAAGTAATCGGGGTCAGATCAGTGGAGAGATGTATGAAACTAAATTTATTATCTTTTGCTAATCCTAGAGAGGGGAAATCTGGTACTTAAAACACTTCTTCGGACCTCAAGAAGGAACTGGGTGGAAATAACATTTTCAGCTGTTTTGCTGGACATCCTGAAGAGCGCTGAAATCTACTCCAAACTCCTCTGAGTTCAGTTGTAAAACTAAATAAAATCATCTCTGAGGACGCAAAGCAAACTTCTCTCCAGGTGCATTTTATATAAGTTGTGTTATTTCAGCAAACTTTTGGACAACTTTATTTTTAAAAGTTCTATAATTATAAATCATGTAATTGTAAGAATTATTAATCGGCTTTAAATTTTCTTTCAAAAAAGCTTATAGTCTAGCAATTCTGAAAATGATCAGCCAAAAATGGCGAGAAACAATACGCGATTTTATTTTTAAGGAAAGGAAATCAAGTCATTTTCATTCAGAAATGGTTGGTATACCAGCTCCAATGAGGACATTGACATAGATTTGTCTAGTTGAAGTTTTGTATTCCTCACTTCTTCCCAATCATTGTCGTTTGCACTACGGATTTCCTCGTTTCTCCTGGACTTCATAGGAGAGCATTGCAATTAAACAGGGTCGTTTATTAGCTCCTTCAGATGTCCACTTTCTTCCTCTGAAATGCCGTTCGTTGGTCAGTATGGCGACGATTCTGTCTCCTTATTTGGACGGATCACCTTATCCATCCGCTCTTTCCCACTCGTGATTGTCGCGAAATTCAAGCTCTGAAGGAAGTAGGTATAACCTCAGTGTGAAAAGCTTACATATATCATGAAAAGTGCATTATTTCTATTACATGCCGAAGATCAGTTTATTAATCAGTATATTAATCACTATATTAATTTCTGCTTCCATGAGTAGATTTGTTTCTCGCTTATAACCAAAAACAAAATTATCTGTAACAAAAATAGCTCGATTTCTTAAACGGATGCCATTATTGAACGACTAGAAATCGATTTATCTATCTAATAGATATTGGTTAGTAATTGGATTGACAGCCAAACATACGGACGGATTTTATTTATGTTTATCGTGTATTTGATTACATTCGTGGCCATGTAATATTACCTGCAATTCCTACTTCTTCTTCTTTTATTAAGACATACAATGTATAATTATTTTTATTTCTTTTTGTTGCAGGTAAACAAGTTCATCAAAACTCATCCAGCTTTCGTTGTTTGTAAGTTCCCACTATAATATAGGCATATAGAAAGAACAATTTCATACATTTGGCGTCTCGCGCAGGATGTTATAAAAACTAAGGGGTGCAAACTAATTGAGGAATTGACAAATTATTGATTGTGCAAAAAATCTGATATAAATAAGTTCATCCTGCGTTATCCTGCTTCAAGATTTAAGAAATTTTGAATATTTGTAGTCAAAAATTGGACATTTCTTCTTTTATTGCATTAGAAATGATTCTTTCACCGCTTGGTAGCGCATGATTTATGTTATTATAATATTTCTCCTTTCAAATTTGCACATTATGTAAAATAGAACTCTAGTTTTTACGAGAAAGATATTGATTTTTCTTGAGTTCAAAATATGAAAGCCGAAAAAGAACTCTTTTGACATATTACTTGCTCTTTCCCCTTCCCATTCATATATCGTAGATAGACGAAATTTGAGCTTATCATTGTATCATTCTTGAAAATCCTCCAAAACTGGGGGAATCTAATTTTTGCCATAATAGATAGATATAGATAGGATAGGTCATAATAGGGGATAGGCGGTGTGGATTCGTTGTGACAAAATAATAGTGACGTAAATCCTATACTAAAAACATCCTCGATCTATTCACGTCTCATCGATCCCGTCGTGTTTGATTATTCATTCACCTTTGCCTCTGAGTGGAGTGCATTCGATCAATCACTTGGCCTTGGGAACTGTTTTTGTTCTTCACTTTTCACTTACCTGGAATACGACCGTAATAAGTGGTGTTTGCCTCGTGACAGCTATAAGGTCTTGGATGGTGATCCTACAACCTCTCTTTGTAGGTAGTTGAATGTTGCTTCGCTCCTAAATTTTTCTAATCCGTACGATATTTCGTAGGACTAGCTATAATTTAATGTAGATGGGCGGATACCCTGTTATTCGTTCAAATGAACGATCTATGTGAGAACTTTCCTAAAAGATGTTATGCGAGAGGTATCCGATGATCGTGAGTAAATAAAAATGCAAAGGTTTCAGGGCCGTTCGTGGATATCAGAAGCGATTTTTATTGGTGCCTATTTTGTTTAAGTAATTAAAGAAATACTTTTCTTTCACTTGTGATTTCAAGAACTTCTTCTTCTATTCTGCTTCAACATTTCAGTAAAAACTTACTTCGATATTCACATCAATGTATTCCACTATAAGTCGTTGTATCAATTATTAGTATTTCCGAATTATTCCAAAAATAGTATAATTTCACCATAATAATAATAATCAGATTATGTAGAGATTGATTGATGGGTTGACAAAGACAACTAAAAAAGAATCAATTGAAAATTTTCAAAAATTGAATAGACCGCATAAAGTTCATTCTCTGCTTGTATTTACGGGATTAACTGGGCACTTTCGTTCTTTTATGCTGATATTGCACGGCCATTGGATCGTTTGAAGGCCAATTGTTATACTCCTTGGAAGTGGACAGAAGTTGAAGATCGAGCTGATGTATCCTGGTCCTGGATTCACTCCGGTAGTCCCAAAGTACCATCGAAACCATCTGGTTTCTGTACTTCATTCATCAGTCAAATAAACATCCCTTTCGGTAGATAAATGACAGTGCCCTATCTACGTCGACTAGTCTGTTCTCGCCAATAGCTTCTGGATAGGCCTTTTCCCAATTAGCACAATCAATTTCAACACCAGTTTTGCGGTGTGCTTCCTGGTTTGAGATTCATCATGAGATTGGTTAACAGTAAAGTACGTCAGCGATTAGTACGGCAAGCTATTTCAGTTTAAAGATAACATAGGATCTTCATTCAATCCATCGAAAAACAGATATTGGAAAGAAATGAGTTTCTTAACCCTAATTGGACTATAGTATCTCTAGTGTCACCGAAAATACATCAGGAACTCCACAGCTCCCTCCCAGAGTGACTCCGGAGCAACCAAAATTAAATTGTGATTTTAAATTTAATGGACAGCAGATTTTTGTGAGTCTCAAAATAGAGTAAAAATTTCAAAAAAAATAAAAATAAAAAAATAAATCAAATCAAAATTTTTCGTCATAACATAATTTTTTCACTTTTAATAACTTACAAAAAATGGTTCAAAAAATTCAGCTCTGTCCATTAATTTTCAAATTTAAATTTAAAAAATTTAAATCTAGTTAATCTGGTGACACTTTGGGATAGCTGTAGAATTCATAAGAGTTTTCGGTGACACTAGTGACACCATGGTACAATTAGGGTTAACTGACACACTTTCAAAAGTATCCTTGTGGGTTTCTGACATTTCATTAACTTTTACACAATATTTGTCTTCTGATAAAGTTGCAAAATCCGTTGAAACTGGGAGGCAGTTTCTGATATCAGCTTGGAGCAGATTTAACATGGTTCGAATGAAATAATGCCGCAACTACCCACCAAATAGTCCGTATCCAAACAGCGCCAAAATGTGTGGATTTCATGTTCTAATCTAAAACCATTTTTGATTTATTTGTGTTCTTGTGAAACGGTTACACTACGAATGCATTGTAATAACATTTAAACATGAAATGTAATGAGAAAATTGCTCCATTTAATCTCATGACGTCCGATAAACTGCAAGGCTTCCGCGAGACCTTCACGTCAAGAATGACAGAGGAGTTTCTAACAGATTTATGATAAGTTGAAAAGGCCAAAAAATAATAAACTCAGGAAAGTGATTTTAAGACGCCACCAAGAAACCTATTATACGACCAGTATATCACCGAAGGCCTTTCACAAAATCCCGAGTCCATTAAAAATTCGATTAGTACGAAATGACGGATTTCTTTCTGCGTGCGAGTGCGCAGTAAACTGTTTGAAAGCTGTCTGTTGGGAGTTTTCTGCTTTAGTGACATTTTTTAGATCCCACGATGAAAAGACGCGAAATGTCACTTCCCACGATGTAACTCATCACTTTCTCTTCTTTACTTATATTTTTCCTATCAATCCCGAAGTTGTATCGCCTGAACGGTTCGTGATGTAATAGAAGGATTGAATTTACGTAGACGAGGAAGAGACGCTCGCGACAAAAACGTATTTCGGTAAAAACTCATTGCAACTTTCATGAACTGGGTACCACGTGGTACCTTATTAGTAAAAAGTCTGCTAAGTTGGGTGGGCAGTTGAGCTTCCTCAAAGGACACGTGGAATTAGTTAACTAAAAATTCAGCGTTGTACGGATTTTTTTTTTTTTTTTTTTGGTTTATTATTTTTAATAATAAGCCTTTGGAATCGAGCAAGAAAAAAAAAAAATTTAACCCCCCCTCAAAATTTGATGTTTTCAAGGTACGTTTCAAGGTACGTAGAATCCGAAAATCGAATAAAAAAATTTCCGTCCGTCCGCCGTACGCCGTCCGCCGTACGCGGCACTTTTCTTAGCAACACTGGACCGATTTGGTTCAAATTTGGTATATGGGCTCCATTTGGGGTCTAGTTGTGCCGCGAAGCTTTTGGTTGATGTAGGTCACTTCTAAGGGGTGAAAATTAAGGGTTGAAAATTTCAAGAGTGCCCTAGCTCGAAAACTCTCGAAATAAAGGTATCGTTTTTTCACCAATTTTAAATAGTACAGAATTTTTAAAAATTTTTGAGACCACCCGGAGCTCTGTAGGACAAACCGTTCGGTCCCTACGAGTATTTGAAGGTTTTCCTTCGATAAAACAGAATCATGAGTGTGAATCGCAAAAGAGGTCTAATCGCCGTTCAAATTTTATCGGACTAAAATGCGATCGCTGTTCATTTCTTCGATTTGTATACAGTTTTGCCTTCTGCGTAACCAGTAATCAAATTTCCATATCAAGCTTTCTATTTTTCGAATCGAGTGTGAAGCGTTTAGTTCTTTCTAATAAACTTGATTGTGAAGGTGTGAAGCCATTATAGTGTGGTAGGTAGTACCTACCAATAGGTAGGTGTGGTAGGTAAAAAACGTCTGCCAAGTTGGGTGGGCAGTATAGCTTCCTCACTCATTGTAACATGGACGTACAGAATCAGTTGGCGAAAAAATTATGATTCAAAGAGTTATTGAATACCAAAATATTAGCGGTCCACCGTCTAGGACCTAACCCACACAATCCCTGAAAATTTCATCGAAATTGGTTGAATAGTTGCGGAGTTTTGGTTGTAACAATAAATTTAAAGTTCGCGCATGCGCAGCGGCTATTGCTTGACCAATTTGATTGAAACTTATAGGGTGTCTCTTAGAAGTTAGTACCTAACTAACCTCCAAATTTGAGCAAAATCGGTTCATTAGAAACCGAGAAACCGAGGTTCCAGGAAATTCACGTTTGCGCATGCGCACTCGCTCCTATTGGTCCGAAGGTGCTGAAATTTATAGGGGACCGTCTAGGACCTAACCCACACAATCCCTGAAAATTTCATCAAAATCGGACCACAGGTTGGTATAGTTTTGCCCGGGACAAGGATTGACCACAGACAGACCGACAGACAGACACGGAACCAAAATTGTTCGGGAAGCTCTAAAACGCAAAAAGCAAGTGGAAATTTTGATTTTGGAGGACATTTTTTTTTTCACTTCTTTCACGAATACAAAGCTTCCCTACCTTCGGTAGTGAGGAAGCAAAAAAATTGGTAGGTAAAACAATGTTCGTAGGTAAAAAACGCTGCAAATCATTGCTCACTGATCAGCTGAGTGAGCTCCGAAGCCATTTTCAATGCTATTGAATGGAAGTGCTCTTCCAGGCGTCTCCAGCATTCGAGGATATCTTCTTCACTCCTCACATCACTGATCAGCTGAGTGAGCTCCAAAGCCATTTTCAATCCTATTGAATGGAGGTGCTCTTCCAGGCGTCTCCAGCATTCGAGGAGATCTTCTTCACTCCTCACATCACTGATCAGCTGAGTGAGCTCCAAAGCCATTTTCAATCCTATTGAATGGAAGTGCTCTTCCAGGCATCTCCAGCATTCGAGGAGATCTTCTTCACTCTTCTGATCACTGATCAGCTGAGTGAGCTCCGAAGCCATTTTCAATCCTATTGAACGCAGGAGCTGAAATTTGAGAGGGAAGGTCAAGGGAGAATACAGATGGTGGTAGGTGCTATTGATGGAGAACCAGTGATCTATACAGAAGGATGATCTATACAGAAAATAATAAACCTTTGAGCAATGATTCGCAGCGTTTTTAACGTGAAACATGAAATGTACGATCAAGTTGAAGTTGAACAGCATTCAGAAACAACATCGCGATTGAAAATTCTTTTTGATCTACGTCAACATTTCCCTATTTTTGATAGCTCGAAAGGCTTCATCTATTAATCCACAACCCTCCAAATCAATTAACCCTGTACTTGGAAAAATCATCTCCATGGGGATTCTTTCAAATTTTCCCCCCCAAAGTGTACTGTAGGCCCTCAAAAAACATGTTAAATTGAAAAAGCTTCTAAAATGTCGAAATTTGAACAGATTTTCAACACGTGTGGTATATGAACAGATTTGCCAAATCACCGTATGTGAACAGAAATTTGAACGGATTTGCCAAATCACCGGTAAATGAGAATTGTTATTAAATAAAATGCATTTCGTTCTACTTCAATCAAAAAAAGGATTCATAAAATAAAATAATGTAAGAATTGCTAGTAATAATTAATACAATTACTATACCTTCTCACTTGCTGCACTAATTAGATGAAGTAGTATACGTGAATACACACCAGTACAACTACGCAGTCTTAATCAAAGACATAGGTAACGAGCTAATCATCTCAAATTTTGGTACCTAGTTCTCCTATGGGCATTTGTTTCAGTTTTTTCCCTTAAGTGTACTCTTGGCCCTCCAAAGACACGATAAAACTGAAAAAGCTTCCATAATGTTAAAATTTGAACATAAAACGCGCATGGTATATTAGACGTTGCAAAGTACAGGGTTAATGATGAGGAGTTTGCACTAATCGCACCTCAAAAATAGGATTATGACAAGTCAAAACTCGCAAATTTCGGAAAAATGAATTTGAAGTTTTAGTAATTATCAAATTTTGAGGGGAGGCTTATTTTCCTTGTCCAATTCCAAAGGTTTATATTGAAACTAATAAACTAAAAGTATAATGTCTTCCTTAATTCTCAGTCTATTGCGATTCGGAAAACCCACTGTGGCCGCTCCAATCGTACAATTTGATGTGCATTAAATTTTGTAAATTTTCTTTGAAATTTTATTAAGATTATTGTCGTTTTATCTCTACTTTGGCTCATACGCGAAAAAGCGTCACAAAATTGTGTTACAAAAATGTTCAATGATTTTCACTTATACCAAGACGTTGCTACCGAACTTCATCTTCTTCATTCGTGTTTGTAGAAAACTCGTTCGCCATTCATTGGAAAGCCCTAAATTTATGCTTAAATGATAGAGGTACTGTCAAAACCGCTGTAAATATGGAAGAAACTGCGATATACCACTGTGTTAAACGAACTGTTAACAACATTTGCGGTAAGAGTACATATGTAACACGTCAGAAAACAATTATTGAGAAAGCATATTATTACAGGTAGATAGCATAGGTAGACATAAAATTTCCCAAGATTTTGAGTCAGTTTCCTGAATGCGATTTCAAAGTCATATCATCGTTATTTTAAAATATTTTCTTCTATAATAGTTGTTGATAAATTTAACGAGAAAGTGAGCACATAGCTGATGCCATTTGAGGTGCATATTATGTGACTATGGATGCAACCGTGTACCACCTAATTTGGGGGAACCTGAGTCGTGGTATAAGCATAAATTCTACCTATTTCGAGTTATTTTGTGAAAACATTGCAACCTCTTGCTTTGTCAATTAACTCAAAAAATGCCTGCTGGTTGTGTATACCTTGATCAAATCGATTTAGGATAATATACGAAAGAATCTAAGGCAGATTCCTGTGAAGTGAAGATGATTCGAGGTACACACTTTAAAAAAACCTACCCGCTACGTTTTCTGATTTTTTGCTTCCGAGTCTACCAAGGTAACGGAAACTTTTTCATTTTTCAAGGTTAAAAAGAAAAGTTCTTCAAAATCGAAATTTACACTCGCGTTTTACGTTTCAGACCTTTCTGAACAATTTTGGTTCCATGTCTGTCTGTCTGTGTGTCTGTCATGAAATCCTTTTAACCGGCGTAACTATACGAAGTTATTGTCCAATTTTGATCCAATTTTCTGGGATTGTGCGGGTTGGTGTGTAGACGGTCCCCTATGAAAATAATCACCCCCGGACTAGCCGCGATCGTGAATTCCTTGCCACAGCCATAACTTCTACATTTTCTATCCGAATTTGATGAAATTTTCTAGGATTGTTCAGATTGACGTGTAGATGGTCCCCTATGAAAATCATCTCTCCCAGACTAATAATAGTTTCAAGTTTCAGACATTTCTGAAAAATTTTGGTTCCGTGTCTGTCATGAAATCCTTGTAACCGGCATAACTATACGAAATTATTGTCCGATTTGGCGTGTAGACGATCCCCAGGAAATTCATCACATCCGGACTGATTGTAGCCGCTTTATATGCGCAAACGTGAAATCCTCCCACAGCCATAAATTCTACAGTTCTCATCCGATTCCGATGAAATTTTCAGGGATTGTGCGGGTTGGCGTGTAGATAGTCCCCTATGAAAATCATTACCCCCAGACTGATAGTAGCCACCGCGCATGCGCAAAAGTATATTTCCTAGTTACAGCCATAACTTCAACGTTTTCCAACAATATTCAGTAATTGTGCCGGTTGACGCGTAGATGGTCCCCTATGAGGGTAGTGGAAGGTACTTAGAGATTGATGTTTTGAGATTATCTACTACGCATCGGATCATCTATACAATCGGGTTATGGATACGAGGAAACTATGTGCCACACCCACTTGGCAGACTTTTTTTTACGGGTTGTAGGACCGACTATTCTGTAGATCCCAATGAACTAGGACACGTTTTCATATTTAAAATCGGTAGAATAGAGCGACCGTATGCCGTTTTCCTTATTTAAGGGAGATAATTTATTATTGAATATGAAATTCCTCTGATAGTGTTGCTATCTATCGAAAACTCTTACTAAATTCTGGTCGTACGGGCCTTGAAACGCTAGAACCTGTATTAAATTCAAAATGTGACGATTCACCTAGACTGATGTTTCTGCATAATCGCAGAGTCATCAGGATTGATTGTCCACCCACACTCCTGAATCCCTCAAGATGCCTCCTCATGGGATGCCTTAAGAAGTCGATGACCTTTCAGTCTGATCATTCCATTGTTGAGTACCGACTTGGTGATTGACTCGGCGTGTGCAAAACACAACACCTTTCGTTTCAAACGTGCCGTCGCCTTTTGTGCTCTGGTCTGTTACTCAGCATCTTATTCAAGTTAGCTCCTTTGTTCTGTGGTTTATTACTACCGACCTACACCCTTTTGCTGTTGATCTTACTCCTTTTGCCTTTCATTGTGCATCTACGACCAGGGTATTGAACGAGCATTCCCAGACCTTTTGTTGCCTCTTCATGTGAAGAAAAACATTATCTTCGTACATAAATACTTATTGTATTTCCGAGCTTAAAGTACAATTTTGGTACCCATCCCAATGTTTTCCCGCCCAAAATTTTGAATCGTGGTCATATTTTCATGGGGTTTGCGCGGATTTGCAAGGAATTTTTCCATTGTTAGTTTAATTAATTAAGTCTTCTTTTAATAGCCGACATTATAAGGATGAACCGACAGGAACTAAGTTTGAAATTGAATTCGTAGATCCGAACAATCATTGAGATGAAATATGAAATAGGAATTTCTTCCAATTTATGTTGATACGAATATTTGGCGTTTCTCCCAAAATCTTCTTGCTGATTGAATTACTGACATTTATCAGCTACTATTCTGGATCCAACTCCAATACTACTCTCATTCATATCCACGGAGAACTATTTGCAAATTTCAATGAAACCTTGTCATAAGGGCGCATATCCCTAAATTTAAATTTAAATTGTACAAAGTTTTCGTATGGCTTTTAGTCTGAGAACAGGTTTTGCCTCGGAAATCCTTCAGAGTGCTTTAAAACTTTACAACTCATTTTTATAGCCTTCTGCAAAAACACATAACTTTCCTATTTTCGATTTAGAAGCAAAATAAAATAATCTAAAAGTTTCTTAAGGATCTGTTAGAGATAAAATCAATGTTTTGGATAAAATAGGAGTTTATAAGCTGAAGTGTCCATGTAAGGTTGAGAACTACGGTCAAAATGGTAAGAAATTAACAGGAATAATAAAAGAGCATCAGATGATTCTGCTTTCCCTAGTTACCCGACTAAATGCTATCACATCTTGACCTGAAAAATTTACATTTTGTACGATTATTTCATAATTTTTCCATAGGCTTTAGGTTAGATGTCTTCCAAAAAAAACTCTGCAAATTATCAAACAAAGGTTTATTTTTTTCTATACAGATCACTCGTCTGCAATGAACACGGCTTTGCCATTGTTACCATCAGCCGACATGAAGAAAAACATCGATCGCATTTCGGTCAACTAAAATTTGAACGGAGATTAGGCCTCTTTTGCGATTCACACTCGTGTTTCCGATTTATCTTAAGTCCAACCCTTAAGTTCTCGTAGGGAGCGAACGGTATGTCCTACAGGGCTCCGCATGGTCTCAAAAATTCTAAAAACTCAATACTAAGTATTTTAAATTGATGGAAAAACAATACCTTTATGTAAAAATTTTTTGAGTTAGGGCGTTTTCAATATGTCAACCCTTATTTTTCAACCCTTAGAACTGACCTTCTCCGGGGCACAACTAGACCCAAATGGAGCCCATATACCAAAATCGGTCAATGCTAACTGAGGAAAGTGCCGCGTACGGCGGACGGACGGCCAAATTTTTATTCGATTTTTGGATTCTACGTACCTTGAAACGTAAACCAACAAAAATTTTGGGGGGGGGGGGGGTTAAGAATATTTTTTTCTTGGTCGATTCCAAAGGTTCATTATTGAAAATAATAAACCAAAATGCCCTTTCCATGGGAAAACAGATGTTTTACTTCTCGCACAAACTCAAAGCTTCCTCACGTTTAGTCATAACAAGCGTTGTGGTGCAGTACTAAAGTACCAGCATGGAATTAATAGGTACCACTTTTTCGCAAGATGTATCCAGGTGTCGAGTACGACGGTGAAGTTGTCATCGAACGACATCCATGCACGAAAATAACTTCCAGAGGTCATTTCGTGGGCGGGATCGACATCATCCCGACACAGATAAGTCCTCCCGAGGGTGGAGTTGCGGTTAATGACGTCATCTCGATCCCTCTCGCTTGGTCAGGTTATGTCACAGATTGCTCAGCAAACCTCAAGTGTCACCAAGGGGCAACTTCATCTAAAACGAGAGTCTGCATAATAATGCTTACTTCTTGTGCAGAAGCCTTACGAAATGAGAAATTGTTCCCCACAAAGATCGAAACAGAACACATTTTTTATCTTTTGTCTAGTACGCTCAACACCGAGTCACCCAACTATTATTAAACAGTTTGAAATAACAAAAAAAAGTTTAAATAAAATTGAAGAAGCACTAACTTTGCTTTGCTTCTTCACTTCCGAAAAAATAAAGTAGGTATTCGTATAAAAGGTGGGTCCTCCAAAATCAAAATTTCTCTCGCATTTTGCGTTTTAGGGCTTTTTAAACAACTTTTGTGCCTATCTGAGCCAATCAATCCTTGTCCTGGGCATTACTACTGGAAAACGTTGTCCAATTTTGATGTCATTTTGGTTTATGTGAGTCTCCCTTGAAAAGGTGTCGTATAAATTTCGTCAACATCGAACAAAATAGCAGCGTGTGCTAAAACTGTTTAGCGAACGGCCAAGTACAATTTTTGACTTAATCAAAATTTGTTTTCTCATTTTGATAATAAAATGATCATTTATTATTTTGATGGCAGTTTTTCGATTCTTAACCATCCCATCAAGTTGAACCGTTTTGATAGTTCCATGGATAAAAAGTCTCATTGCTGCGTAAACGAATTTTCAATGAAATATTTTTACCAATTTTCAACCATTTTTGACTTCTATAATTTTTTACTTTACAATATAGTAGGAAATTTCATGTTGATTCCGAAGTACCATCAAAATAGCATTTTACACCAAAAACCTCTACTATTCCAAAATACTCAAATTCGTCGTGAGAGTACACACTCGATTATCATTGAGTTTTTACGGTTTTCTGTGTCAATGGTTCTAAAAAACAAATTTTTGGGGAATTTTAAATTCCTGGAGTTGTACCACAATCATAAATCATACGCTGATCCCGAATAAACCATGTATTAAAATTATTAGTACGATAATGTAACAATTCTAAAACATCCTCTAAAATGAAAAAAAAAAAAAAATCTAAAAATTGTCTTTTGACCTTTATTTTTTTGAAGTTTTGGACCCGTTATGGTAGTCCAAAATTCCTGGTTAACGCACTCTCGGTGTAAAGATATACATAAGTAACATTGGAAAACTTCAGGAATCGTTTCAGTATGTTCTAAAATTGATTGCAGTGAAGGCAATATTCAACGTTTTCCATATTACACATTTTGAGGCATTTGAAATAGTTAGATTTTCTTTGAAAATTCGGTAAAATGGGTAAATCGAATTGCAGTAGTGTTCTATGTGAGGAGTCTTTACTGCCACCCGACTCGGCAGACTATTTTGAGGACCAGTGCTGAATTGCAGGAAAAATGTCGATCATCTTGTTTTCTTTAAATATTTTCTTAGTTTATAATCTTTGCTTTGGCTCCTCTCCTTGTTTACAAGTCATATTGTCAAAAGTGTCTTTGATGAATACAACAATGTGACCAGAACTAAAATATCAGTGCAGGGGGTCAAGACGGTAAATCGATACTCACTCGTCTAGATTGGAGTGGATCCGCTGCAATGCGGATATCATAGCTGCAATCGTTATGTATGCACCGTACTTTCTTGCTGGATGTCCTCAGAACGCCTTATGAACTTAAATTCATGTAGTGAAACTTTTGCGTTGCGTTTATTAGCATAAATATGTGTATGAAAACCCATGCTGGAAGAAAGAATGTTTTTCTTCGTATTGAACGAATCTTCATGACTTTTCTATTTTTCGTACATCCTTCCAACTCCTCTTTTGGACCAAAAAATACGTACATTACTTATTATAAAATATGTACCTACTAATTACTTCCAATACTCAAGATTAAAACATTTAAAGTACCTTCTCATAGTGTCAATATTTAGGTAAGTATTATAAAATTATCAAGAACCTTTTTCATTCGTAGGTGATGGCCACAACCAAATCGCAGTAGAGGTGCGCCGGAGACAGACCTGCCACGTTCTCTTCACCCAAGATCATGAAAATGGTTTTATCTCAGCGGCAGAGGGAGGAGTTGTAAGTAGAAATTCAATTAATTTTAGGGTATTAATATTATTTTTTGCAATATGAGTTTGATGGTAGTTTGAAGGAACCTACCTACTTGTACTCATACTTTTCGGAAACCAAGGTGAAAACAGAAATAGGAATTAAAAAGAATACTTGATAATAATTATTCGTAATAAAAAACATTGGGGACACAGTGACGTAATTTCGAAAACTGAAAGCTACGAACATCATAAAATCCCAATAATATTCATATTATGAATGCCTAATTGTTTAATAATAACCAGTATGGGTAATAATTAGATATGGGGACATAATTTCGATAAATAAAGAGGGAAAACATGGTGGATTTTGCGGTTGAAAATGAAAAAAAAAACAGTGATGTTCCGACCGTGATTCGAACCCGATACCTCAAAAGAATACCCTGTGTGGCGGGTTGCCTATCTTGCCGTTCGTTAGCGGCGGACTGGATCGATCTATCCACGTTCTAGAAATATACGATTTTCGTCGAATTTCGGTTCTAGATTGCTATTTTTGTTCTTTACTAGTCCTAACAAGGGATCATCATCAACCAACTCGAAAAAAATGTTCCCGTCACTGGTGGTCTTCATCAAAATTGACTCCACTCGCAAAGTGTTGACATTTTTGACGTCCTATCTTTCAATGGAGTTCGAGAAGAAACTATGAAGGTTCGTTTCTTCTGTTTTACGAGGAGCTTTCTCAGATGTTTTCAAATCCTTCTCAGGACCTAAACCAACAACAGAGTAGTGATTCAAATTATTATTCCAAGTTTCAACAATGCTCATTTTATCAATCCTCTCCTTAAATAATGAATACAACGTATTTTGCTAGCATCTTTATCTTGTGTTTTTTTTTTTTTTTTTTTTTTTTTTTGGGAGGAGTTTAAAGGGAGGATGTTAGTAAAGTCTCCTACTTGTGACTCGTTATGAATTATAAATGGGTTGTTTGAAGCCTGAGAAGTTTCATGAAACTCACGAAAAAGCCGTGAATGATTAAATAACTGACCTGGCATGGTATTTCAGAGAATGTTGAAGTCATTTCTGGACTTCGAAAACTTTTCATTCATGTTGAGACTTATGAATTCTACTAATGAAATGGTTCAGATTTTGGAATTCCTGATTGTGAAATTGACGTCGAATTTCGTAATAAAATTGCTGTTTACCATTGAACAAAAATTAATTTATAGTGATGAAAATTGTCTGATAAGTGGAGTTTTTCGACGGAAAAACATTCTCATCGAAGAATCACCAAATTTACAAATTTAGTCGATCCAACGTATCTTTTGAGTTATTCGTCTCAGTTCAGCCTGTGATCTTCATTTTTAGTGTTCAAGTCTTCAATGAATAATGAAATTAATAATGTGCGAGCAATTTCAGTCCAAAAGTTCTCAGTTCCGAATTCAAGCCCAATATTTTTTATGACATTTTGAAACAGTGTTGCAAGACAGTCCCTTTCTTTTGCTAGGTATTCGTTAGTTAAAAAAATATATTGGTATATATACATATAAATTATGGGAAATAACTTTTGGAGAAATTATGTTTTTTAAATTTGTATCTACTAAGAAATCAAGTTTAAGTGATCGCACTAATTTCGAGCTTAAAATTCCATCCAGTTTTACCAATAATCAGGAATGTAAACTCCAAGGTGGTGGCTAATCGATAATTTCTTGCTACTGACAAAACTAGACCGAATTTCGTGCTCAAAATTGCTAAAATTACTCTTAATCAATTAAATTTAAATTAAACTAAGCTTTAAATTAAATTTGAACTCTGAGCGGATTGAAATCAGGAGGAAAAATTCCCATTCCTCAACTCTCAATAATCGGTATGTGCAAGGAAAGATTATTAACCCTAATTAGACCATGGTGTCACTAGTGTCACCAAAAACATCTTAGGTATTCCACCGCTGCCCGAAAGTATCACCGGAGTAACCAAAATTACAATTTCGAAATTGATGGACAGAGCTAAATTTTTTGAAATATTATTGTGAGCTATAGGAAGTCTAAAAATGAAATTATGACAATGTCCAATAACATCAATGAAAAAAATGTTGAAAATTTTCATTCATAATTATAGTAGCTGACGAAAATAAGTTCAAAAACGCTGCAAATCATTGCTCAAAGGTTTATTATTTTCTGTATAGATCATCCTTCTGTATAGATCACTGGTTCTCCATCAATAGCACCTACCACCTACCACCTTCTGTATTCTCCCTTGACCTTCCCTCTCAAATTTCAGCTCCTGCGTTCAATAGGATTGAAAATGGCTTCGGAGCTCACTCAGCTGATCAGTGATCAGAAGAGTGAAGAAGATCTCCTCGAATGCTGGAGACGCCTGGAAGAGCACTTCCATTCAATAGCATTGAAAATGGCTTCGGAGCTCACTCAGCTGATCAGTGATGTGAGGAGTGAAGATCTCCTCGAATGCTGGAGACGCCTGGAAGAGCACCTCCATTCAATAGGATTGAAAATGGCTTTGGAGCTCACTCAGCTGATCAGTGATGTGAGGAGTGAAGAAGATATCCTCGAATGCTGGAGACGCCTGGAAGAGCACCTCCATTCAATAGGATTGAAAATGGCTTTGGAGCTCACTCAGCTGATCAGTGATGTGAGGAGTGAAGAAGATATCCTCGAATGCTGGAGACGCCTGGAAGAGCACTTCCATTCAATAGCATTGAAAATGGCTTCGGAGCTCACTCATCTGATCAGTGAGCAATGATTTGCAGCGTTTTTTACCTACAAACATTGTTTTTACCTACCAATTTTTTTTTTTACCTACCAACTATTGGTAGGTACTACCTACCACACTATAATGGCTTCACACCTTCACAATCAAGTTTATTAGAAAGAACTAAACGCTTCACACTCGATTCGAAAAATAGAAAGCTTGATGTGGAAACAAGGCAAAACTGTATACAAATCGAAGAAATGAACAGCGATCGCATTTTAGTCAGATAAAATTTGAACGGCGATTAGACCTCTTTTGCGATTCACACTCATGATTCTGTTTTATCGAAGGAAAACCTTCAAATACTCGTAGGGACCGAACGGTTTGTCCTACAGAGCTCCGGGTGGTCTCAAAAATTTTTAAAAATTCTGTACTATTTAAAATTGGTGAAAAAACGATACCTTTATTTCGAGAGTTTTCGAGCTAGGGCACTCTTGAAAATTTCAACCCTTAATTTTCACCCCTTAGAAGTGACCTACATCAACCAAAAGCTTCGCGGCACAACTAGACCCCAAATGGAGCCCATATACCAAATTTGAACCAAATCGGTCCAGTGTTGCTAAGAAAAGTACCGCGTACGGCGGACGGACGGAAATTTTTTTATTCGATTTTCGGATTCTACGTACCTTGAAACGTAAAACATCAAATTTTGAGGGGGGGTTAAAATTTTTTTTTTCTTGCTCGATTCCAAAGGCTTATTATTGAAAATAATAAACCAAAATTCAACTCTGTCCATTAAATTAGAAATTTATTGTGATTAAAAACTAGTTACTTCGGTGATATTTGTGTCGGTTGTGGAATTCCTAAGATGTTATACCCAATTAGGGTTGAAAACCCGATACCAAAAAATGTTTTCTGATACCTTACGTTTCATTAATACTTCATTCCTTATTATTGAACAGTTCTGGAGCGATTTTTTGTGTCCTCAACCTCACATCCGTTATTGCAGTCTTTATTTCCGGGGAAAACACCTACATCTTGGCGGTGAGGGTTCAATGAAAAACTTTATTGAGCCCCCTCAGCAGCTGTATCTTGAAGAACGATTGTAAAGACAAGGTCAACAATTTGGAATCCCAAAACCTTAAGATGCTCTGGTTTCAGTCAGCTACAGAAAGACCAGAATGTTCTTCACCTCCTTTGTTCCTAAACAGGCCTTACGATTAACTTCTCAAATCTTATTTGGCTAATCTTCTTGCACTGTGAGTTATGTAGAATGCTCTACGTTATGGAGATCGAATGTCACAGATTCGTTCATACGAACAAGAAGGAGGTCTAGATACTTCCTAAGTAAATGAGACCACCTCTGGAGACCTAGAACGGAAGAATTCGGTCACCACATCTTGAAACTCATTTTATAAATTAGCAGATCTGACAACAACAAAAATACTGAATCCGATTAGGGGTAGCCGGCGGAATCCTCTTTTAATTTAAAGAGACCTCGATAAGGCAGAGCCTGAAACTCTTTTCAAACGGCGCCCCCAGCAGTGACTGAGTGAGGCAGTTTTCATGCGGGTGATTGATAATACCAATCGATTTATATTGATCGTTGAAAACTGCATGAAACCCCATCCGTACCTCGAGTCCATCAGTCCTTGATGGAATTAGGTCAGGTCGAACAATCTCATTTCATTCAATTCCGCCCTAGAATCCACAAGAATGAAGTTTCCCCTCACTTTCATCTCTTGACGCTCTTTTCTCGCTCGGCACGAACGTATAAACACGGAACACCGCTGTTTACCCAAACTTCCTGGAAGAGTTTAATCTCGTGTTTGGTGTATCGGGTTACAGTCTTGAAATTCTTTTGTCAGTTCTTCCAAACTAATTAATTTATTTCTAATCTTGTATCCATTATTCGCTTTTTTAAGGTTCTTAACAAAAGTAAGGACAAATAGATTTTTCTACTAATTCAACAAAATTTCTTTTTATCGTAGATTTGGGAGTACGACAGGTCTCTAAAGCTTGCAAATATTAGCCTCTGCAGATGATATTGGCACTGTGGCCAGGACCGACCGTTTTCTGCTTTCGAGTCTGTGTTTGGACAAAGAGAAAAATCCAAATCTATGACTGCTGGTTCAGCTCACACAGAGAACTTAACGCCACACTCACCCTCGGGCAATATTCATTTAAAACGGTGAAACAGCTTCAAGTTGAAAAACACCAGATGCCGATATACAGCTTATTTTGCCAAGGACTTTTCGAATCGAGGCAACTGTATATCACTACATGCAACCTGTATAAGCTGCTAATACCTGCCTACGCCACAGGAACGGTCTTTGACAATCCATGACATAGAACTGTTGAAACGATTTGAAAGGAATGGGATTTGTCTGCGAACAGCGGATGTGGAGATTCACTAGAATTATCGCGATTTACATATAATCAAATCTGCAAAAGCTCAGATGAACTGGGAATGCCTGAGACAGTGATACCGACAAACCTGTTTGCTGGGGATCCTAGGGGACGTGGAGGATAGTGCGATGGTTGGATGTAGTGGAAGGGGACTTCTGTCACTACTGCCAAAAAAAAGAAAAAGAAGCAGATGGGGACTGCAAATTTCAGCTGTTTTCGGTTGCAAAACCATTGTTTCTTATTGGAACTGATTTCTTCAAAATCGTACTCCTGGGGTTTAGATTGGGATCTTGCTTGAGTTCTCTGGAAACGCCAATCACCTCCGCTCTTTAGTCAGAGAGAAGTTTGATGAGCATTTCAAAGAAATGTAGAGGACGGTTGGGTGGAGTGAAGTAGGACCTCTAGCGAGATCTTGTTGAACAGGCCAAGGTCCACTCAAGACTAGTGCAGAAGCTCAGCAGTTTTCGATTTTTCTACCACTGTTATCGCCTAAGAGAGGTTTCCTCATTGTCATCATCACTCATCAGCCGGAGTGAAGTTTGATGAATATTTTGGAAAAAATAGAGCTGCAGGGCTTTGCTCCTTGAAATATGTGTGGTTCTTGATTGCAAACTTTTCTCCTGTTCGTTGTATGATTATAAATAATTCTAAAATATCTCCATGAAACTGGCCAATAAAATTTAATACTGAATGAGTAATTTCCAAAAGAGTAAATTATTACTTGATCTTGCATGAGACAAATAAGTTCCTACCTAATGGCTGACCGCAAATCCCACGTGCCATTGACGAAAGTATGAACTGGTAAGTCGATGAAATCCATCTGACACCAAGTGACTTCGACTCTCGGGTTACTGGGAAGGTGAATGCATTGAAAGGTCCGAGGTGTAAGGAGCTACAGTTCACGTGTTGGCAGCATGTGCCACGCGTTGTAGGGCGAAGGAGGCCTAAACCGTTCGTCTCACATTTCTCCGGGTGAATGTTATGAAAAGCAACGTTTGCACGTGTTGAATATCGCGTTTCGAATGAACGAATGCCATTGTCGTTACGCGCGAGTAGTGTCCGTGACATGAACTAACACGTGAGTCGACTTCTCAGTAGGTAAATATGTACAAAACGATGTTAAGGTGAATCCCAAGGGAATGACATAAGGGAAAGCAGTTTACTTCATGGCTCACTCTTTAATCCGACTTCCTTTTACTCTATGCTAATATAAAGAATAAAACAGTTTGTAATGTTGAAGAGGGGAGAAATGAGCTATCTGTCACCAGTCACTTCTACAGGTCGCTAAGTTGATCTGTATTTTAGCTCTCTTCGGTAATCAGGAGGAATGTAAACTTAAAATCGCACACAGCTGATCTGACATCCTCCCTAGAATTTTCAGTGGTCCCCAAGAATCTTTGTACAAAGTGTTGAGAATTTTTTTTATCGAATTCGTGGGTTCAGCATGGCGTAGTGACTGTTTCATCACTTGCGGGTGAATGGAGTTTGGGGTGGTTTTCCAAGTGATTTCTCTTGCTGAACCGAATAGTGCCACTCACAAGGCTGTGTGAGTATCTAAAACAAAAGATCTAGGTAGGGTGATAACGATGTGGAAGTAAAAAGAATGTAGATACCCTAGCTCTCCTACTTCGGGTACCTGTGGTGAAGTTTCAGTAGTTCTCATGGATCGGATTGTTGGATAATAATTATCTGCGCTCAAGTATTCATCTTATAAAATATTTTCAATCTGTCCCCCATTTTGGGTGATGCACAAACGGGACCTTGGCGAACCGCATCCACAGCCCGTCCTAGTGCATCTTCGTCCAATCTGATGAGGTTGCAGCACCGATGGATGCTCTCCAACAGCTCATCCCTCGTATCCACTATTGCTTGGTAAACCTTAGCTTTCAGGTCCCTTCACAACTAGAAGTCCAGGGGCGTGAGGACTGGGCTTCTAGCAGGCCAACCAACAGGACCTCGAAAACCGCCCCTAACTCATCACCCAAAACGGGGGACAGATTGAAAATATTTTATAAAATAAATACTTGAGCGCAGATAATTATTATCCAACAATCCAAACCATGAGAACTACTGAAACTTCACCACAGGTACCCGAATTAGGAGAACTAGGGTATCTACATTCGTTTTACTTCCACATCGTTATCACCCTACCTAGATCATTTGTTTTATATACTCACACACCCTTGTGAGTGGCGCTATTCGGTTCAGCAAGAGAAATCACTTGGAAAACCACCCCAAAATTCTTTCACCCGCAAGTGATGAAACAGTCACTACGCCATGCTGAACACACGAATTCGATAAAAAATTTCACACTTTTTCTCGTGGAAACACAAATTTTTCGAAGAATAAAAGCATTTAGAAAAAATCTGAATATACCGTTGGAAAGGTGAGCTTTTGGACCAACTTTTAGGACTACTGCAGGAGAAAAAAACTGTACATTCAGTTGGGCTAGCAAACGATTGAAAAAACTGAAATTTTTCAATAATTTACAAATTTTTGTCTGGGCTTTTTTTTTACATTTAAATCCCTTTGCAAAACATTGAACTTGCACTATTGTGACGGGAAATTTAATGCTCTTTCCAATTGTATAATCAAATTTGAATTTACTTCATCAATTAACGGAGGTATGACAGTTTTAGTGATCAAGGTCGAAAACACGAAAAAAAATCTTAAAAGTGAAATAACTCGAAAACGAAGCCTCTAAAAAAAAATTGCCAAGAGACATTTTTTGTTGGAAATTAGTTTTAGAATCGACCCCTAGCCGATGGTGCGCCCTTAACGTTTACACCCTGTATAGTATGAGAAGTTGAAAAAACCATACGAGATTTTCATAGTTTGTCTACAACACTAGTTAGCTATTGAAAGGACTCATAGGTACGGAGGGTCTAATTAATTATTTATCATACAAGTCATTTACTAACCGATATTTTTCCCCTGCAGGAACAAGGCGGTTGCAGACTACCTGAGCAGCAATGGTTACCTGACGGCGCTAGAAGGCTTCAAGAAGGACGCCGACATGCCTGGAGAAGTGGAGCGCAAATACGGAGGACTCCTCGAAAAGAAATGGACCTCAGTCATCAGGCTACAGAAGAAGGTATGCACCTGCAGTATGGATTTGGGTTAAGGCGATGGAAATATTCTAATATAGGCTTTGAGGGATCCAACTAGCTATAAAGGTATCTTCTCTTCGATCTGTAGGTTAGTCCGTAGGAGTGTTCAGCATCAAGAGGTTGAATGAGTTTCATCAACCCCGGACTAATTGCTGCGTGTGCTCAAAACTGTGATTTTATTTAAGCAATCGAGTCAATTACTTTTGAGTAAGGTGGCCAAATTTTGTAGAAGAAAGAAGTTGAGAACAACTTGAATTTTTTCATCATTAGAGTAGTAAATTTACTAGTAATAATGAAGTACTATTATTATTATTATTTATCTTTGCATGATAACTCCTGAAAAACGTGACGATTCTGTTACTTGTTGAAGACTTATCTGATTCAATACATCATTTCTGGGGTCAAAGTACAAGACCTGTTCTGACTTCTCGTCGAAACTGTGATAAGGCTTTAAACCTGTTTGCTCGTGAAACACGGGAGTAGCCTGAAATACGATCTGTATCAGTCGTAATTCAGGCCTCGTTGTGATATGTTAATAGTTTTACGCGTTGTTAAGAATTTATCAAGGTTATTTATTTGTTATTCTTTAAAAAAGTTGTTGTTAGTTGAGTACCTATCATCGTATTCAAATTCATTGACCATCGTCCGTTGGTTGAAACATCCAGTATGCCTATGATTTGTGTTAAATGCAATTTAGAAATCTCGTTGGGAAGTTATTCCGTAGCTTGTCCTCAGTGTGCGAGGTTTTGGCATCAACATTGTTTGACTGAGGATCCTCGTTACGTGATGGGATCCGGATCCGAAGAAGAAAACTTGAATTCCGATTGGACTTGCGAGGAATGCTGGTCTCTCAGTTTCAGCAACAGCAGTTGTTCGTCTTCAGCTGAAATCACGATGCGGACGCCCGTTTCTTGCTCCTGCTCGTCAAACCCCATTCTTGAAGAACTCCTGAGCAGGATCAAAGACATACAAGATAGACAGGTTGTTTCTGATCGTCACTCGAAAATACTTAAAGACTCGTTGGATCACAATTTACAGACCGAAGTTAAAAAAATGACGCGAAATATACTGAAAGTCAGTGAGAAACAAGAAGATTGTGACGTCGCTTTGCGACGCTTAGAACAAGATACTCTTTATAAAGACGTGGTGATCAAAGGTATTCCTTCGATGAATCCCACTCCTGATCTGGCACGTGTGGTCATTGAAATTGGCGAAGCCGTTGGTCTTCCTCTGGAAACCAGAGATCTGGATTTCGTCCGTAGAATCTCTCCATACGGCAGGTTCCAGTCGGGCTCTGCACCTCGAAGATTTATGACTGTGCACGCCAGGTTTGTCAACCTCTCAACCAAAACGACCCTTCTTGCTAAGAAACGAGAGTATGGAAAACTGCTCGCCAGCGATGTTGGATTCGCACATTCCAACTTGGAGATATTCATCAATGACTCTTTGACTAATTACTACCGCCAACTATACGACAAAGCCAGGGAGCTGAGGGTTCAAGGACACATCAAATTCGTCTGGTTTTCCGAAGGTCAACTCAAAGCAAGAAAACAAGAGGGCGGGCCTGTCGTCGTCATAGAACAAGCGGCTAATCTAGATCAGGTTGGTATTGCAAGAATGGTCAGGTACTTCTATCTACTTTCGACTTGGAATTTTGTATCACATGTAAACTAGGCCAAGAGAAACTTTTTAACCAAGAGGAAGTGGTTCAAAAATAGTATCTATAACTAGTTTCTTCTCTGAGAGTTATGCTAGGTACTCAAAGACTAGGTTTCAACTGTTTCTATATCTGGTCCTATAACGAAAAGAATGGTCCAAAACCGTATTTGAACGACATTTCATCACCCATTTTTGCTTCCGAGTCTACCAAGGTAGCGGAAGCTTTGTTTTCACTTTTCAAGGACGACAAAAAAAGTTCTCCAAAATCAAAATTTTCACTCGCGTTTTGCGTTTTAGACCTTTCTGAACAATTTTGGTTCCGTGTCTGTCTGTCTGTCCGTCTGTCATGAATTCCTTGTAACGCGCATAGCTATACGAAGTTATTGCCCGATTTCTATGAAATTTTCAGGGATTGTGCGGGTTGGCGTGTAGACGGTCCCCTATGAAAATCATTATCCTCGGACTCATAGAAGCGACTGCGCATGCGCAAACGTGAATTCCTTCTAACCGCCATAACTGCTACATTTTCCATCTGATTTCGATAACATTTTCAGGGATGTTACAGATTTGTATTTAAATGGTCCCCTATGAAAATCATCTTATTCGAACTGATAATAGCCACTGCGCATGCGCAAACGTGAATTACTTGTAGCGGCCATAACTTCCACATTTTCTACCCGATTTCGATGAAATTTTCAGGGATTACGCGGATTAGGTTGTAGATGGTCCCCAAAGAAAATCAAGGCCTTAAAATTTACAGAAGCCTCTGCGCATGCGCATACGTAAAATCCTTGTAACAGCCATAACATTTACATTTTTCATCCGAATTTGATGAAATTTTCTAGGATTGTCCAGATTAGCGAGTAGATGGTCCCCTATGAGGGTAGTGGAAGGTACTCAGAGATTGATGTTTTGAGATTAACTACTATGCATCGGATCATCTATATAATCGGGTTATGGATACGAGGAAGCTATGTGCCACACCCACTTGGCAGACGTTTTGAATTTCTGTTATTTTTGGACAAGTTCTTCCAATTCTTCTTCTTGATCTAAGGATGTCAGTTGTATGAGTCCTGGGGCTCATCCATCTTGATCCATGCAGCAAGAAAAGGATTGTCTATACGATCAGTGTCCTCGGTAAATTAATATCTGTATTAATCCACTGGTGGAGGCGTACCTTCTAGGTTGTAGAGGGCAGACTGGAGGCTGTAGATCATATCTTTACGCTTTCAGACTGGGGGGAGGGATGCTTATATCCTCTCCAGAGACCAGAAGGGAACCCCATCTCTACTGCTTTTCTGAGGAAAACCCGTTGCCTATAGTACCCGACCCCCTGAATGGAGTATTGGCAGCGGAGAAAGAAGATGAATAGTGGAGAGGACGCCTCTGTTACCCGATGCTGGTCCTAGGGTGGAGGATATAGAGGGATGTAAGGAAGTGCCTCTTTAGAAAAACCTCCAGTTCAAATAAGTCCCGAGCAAGATGTGGATGGTGACGCCACGGAATACTCCTGCAGAGATTGCTCAACAGTTCATTTTTTCATTTTTGTTGTAAAAAAAATCTATGTATCTTCATCTTGAGTAGCTATGTGCTACACCAACTTGGTTTACTTTCTTCGTTATGAATCTTAATTTTGAATTGTATTTTGCTTCAGGTAATGGAGCTCGAGTCCAAGCTCTCCGAAGCGGAAAAAGAGTACATCGAGGGTGCGCCTACTCGCTCTAAGCGCTCACCCTCTGACTGGATCCCTCGCCCTCCCGAAAAATTCACCCTCAACGGTCATAGGGCACCAGTCACCAAAGTAAGTACCTGATCACGTCAAGTATCTTGACAGAAATAGCCTATCTCTGACCAGAAAGATCTCCTTCGGGAAGTCTCTAATGCTGAGAAGGATTCTCCCTAGAACGAAACTAGCTTCCACCCAGGCACACCCTCTCCTATACTAGACTATTGTACTCGGAAATTTGCTTCTCGGAAATCAATGTAAGCACCGATGACTGGTTTGTCCTTTTTTACGGTGTCACGTTCTTGATAGAGGTTCCAGTCGAGCAGTTGATGGACAGACATTGGCTGAAATTGTGATTCCAGTTCTCTTATAATGTGTCATAATTCCTTACCGTATTATTCCGTATTTTTCCGAGTCATCAGTTAAGATGGATAAAGGATTTTCATCACACACTCCACTCCCACTCGCCTGAAGTGTGGGTTTGCATATTATATTTGAATAGTCTCAAACTTTTACAAAAATGGCAAATAATTATTTCAAGTCATCTAACCGTTCTCTTCTATTTTCCAGGTCATTTTCCACCCAATGTACAACCTTGCAGTGTCTTCTAGCGAAGACGCCACGATAAAGGTGTGGGATTTCGAAACAGGAGAATACGAACGATCAATGAAAGGACACACGGACTCTGTGCAAGATATCGCACTTGATGCTAACGGCAAAATGCTTGGTAATTTAAATAACTACATTTTCTCTTCATAACACTGTACGTATATTTCGCACTGCGAGTTCTCAAGGGGCGCTTTTGGTTACAAGGGGCGCTTATCAATGTTTTAAAATTACGAGTAAAACACGCTTGAAGATTTTACTTCTTTCCCAACTCAATTGTGTCACTGCTAATTTAGCTAGATTTTTAATTTTTTTTTTCGCATTCTGTTGAGAATTTAGTGTACTATCGATGGAACTAAGAACTGAATCGGATCCAACCGAAAATATATGGAGAAAGACGTAAAATCACCAAAAAATGTTGGAATTTGTAAAAGCGCCTCTTGTGTTTTCTTGCTTTATCAAGTTGAGCCCATTCACATTAGACCCTTTGAGAAAAAAGTTGTATATTTTTTATTGAGAAGAAGGCGCTTCACAGGAAACTCAGGCCACAAGGGGCGCTTTTTGTAAAACGCCTATTGGCCTCCTACCTGAACATGACATCATAACTGAGGGTCTCACCAAGGGACGCCTTGGTTATGAACTTTTTCCTTTGTTTCTCTAAATTCCATAAGGGCTTATAGTGCTCTCTTTCGGTAACGGATGGAGGTATCGAAAAGCCAGTAGTACCAACGTGTAGATCTTGGTTTTGCGGTTCCGACAGTGCAATTTCAAAAAATGGGGTTTCAAAAAACGCCCCTTGTGAACTCGCAGTGCGATTTGTAGAGGTAGCACGTCAAGTGGATAGTTTTTCCAAAAAGGAGGGCATTCCTGCTTTGTGGATAAGGCCAGCTACACTTGAAGGCTGGTTATCATTGACGGTTAGTATCTGATGATGGCGTCTGTCTGAGGGGGATTTTCTCCCCAAGAAGTGTAACATATTAGAGAGTTCCTACCTTTTCTCAATCCGTATTATTGTGGTAGAATCCGGCGCCGGATCGGATACGGCGTGTTCTTGTCACAATGCGGTGCCGGATTGAGAAAAGGTCACGCCGTAACTAAGCCGAACCAAACCTATCAGGAACTCTCTAATAAGTCAGTATCTTGAGGTAGATCATACTCAGCTTTTGTGTCTCTTACTGGTGACTTGCTTGATGCAAAACCAGTTCCTTTCAAACACCTAGATGAGAGTTTGTTGCATCAATAGCTCAGCCATGAGCGGCCATCTTCAAAGACGCGCCCTAAAGGTGCACCAAAGAGCGTCGAATAATTCGGGAACGTGACCATGGAATGAGAAGAAGGAAGGTCTTCTCAACGTTGAACACTGCTCTGTTACAGCCCCTCTTTCACCTCTGCAATTTGGTGACTCTCTTGGGAACCAATACGAGAAAGATAAGGAATAGCAGAAACTTGAAGGTGGCAAGTAGAGTAGTAACCATGTAACTAAAATTGATGGCAGTACATCGATATTCTAAAAAATTAACAACGCCTTTGACTGCTCAGCCACAGGCTCTAACCACTGAGTATAGAAGTAACTAGAGCGGCCTGTAGGAAGCGGGCGCGAGATGCTCAACTCCCTCCCCCCCCACCCTCTGGTTAACTACCCCGTCTGGCTACCATTTAAATGCAGCGTCTGTGTTCGGAGCCCAACAGCTGCTGAAATTTCGGGTATTTTGTACTGTAATTTTTACAGTAGACTTCTTAGACCCTTCTCAGATGTCATGGCTCTGTTTAAAGCCCATAGGCCGCGATGGCGCAGAGCTATAAAATGAATTATACGACCCCAAATCCTACCACTGTTTGGACTAATCAATTTACGTATTCGCTACTTAAGCTGGCTCTTATGATTGTATAATCATTATACAGTAAACTCTCAATAATCCGCACTTCAAAGGGCTAAACATTTGATCCGATTGATCGCAAGTTACGAAATATCAAGTGTAACTACCTTATTGTAATTGGGTTCTAGAGGAACCATTAATTCAGTACAAATTAATGCGAGATTCGAATTATTCTGGTGTGAATAAATACCAGTCGACTGTATTTTATTTATTAATTTATCTTGGTTCGGTAAATGGAGATGAAAAAATTGGACTTGCGAATAGGAATAGGATTTATAAAGTAGGTAATAAATAAGATTTGCACAAATGGTGGAAAAACAATCGAAAGTAGAATCTATGAATAATCAAGCAGAATTTTTCTATTTTTACTGTCCTTTGAAATAAATTATTTTTTCTAACTTTACCCGACTTATTTACCACTCGAAGGAAATCGAAAAAAATCATCAAACTCGGTTGCAAAACAGGTGAAAAGCAAGCCGAAACTAGAATTTTGCGCTAATTATATTAAACTAATGATAATTTTGGACTAACAGTTAGACCGATAGTATTGTCGATAATATTGATAAGTTTTCAAAAACCATCGATATTACCGAAATCTCAAACTATCGGTAGTTTAGAACCACTACTTTGTGCGTAAAGGGAAGGAGCGTGGTAGCCAGGGTGGCTGGCCGGTGAGTGGGGGAAGCAGAGCATACTGGGAACCCCTGCAAGGCTCCTCCATGTTCTTCTATTCTCACTGGCCTTAAAAAAAAGGAAATCGGATGGCTTTTGAATTGTTATTTTCTCTCCTTAGATCCTTAAGTTGCTCTTACTCTCGATATTAGTTCTATAGCTAGATCGCCAGATGATCCTGTCAAAAGCTTCCTCTCATGAAGTGTACCATCTCCTTACTCCATGACTTGTATGTATGTGCAGTTGTGCAATATTGTTCTTTGGAACCGAATTTGCAAACCCCACTCCTTTATCACCGCCTATTATCTTCCCACCGCATGTCTTTCCTTTGATGCTTTGCCACAACGATTGAGTATTCCTCCACACTCATGTCCGCTCATTCTTTCTTTCAGTCTCATGCAGTGCGGATATGTCCATCAAACTCTGGGACTTCACTCAGACGTATCAGTGTCTCAAAACTATGAGGGGCCACGAGCACAACGTCTCGAGCGTCACTTTTCTCCCGTCCGGTGACGCCATTGTGTCCGCTTCAAGGGACAGAACTATAAAGATGTGGGAAGTCGCGACAGGGTAAGCAAAGTCGACTTTCCTCTTAGTCTTAATTTAAAGTGGGAAGAATCTCGAGTAGCGCTCTTGGTCAGATACACAAACTGCCCTTTTATTTTCATTTTCTTTATTTCTCTACGGTCTTGAAAAAAGTCGTCCTTAACTCTCCGAATTGAGAGACTTTGTTTTTGTGATTTGAACGGCTAAACACCTCATTTGTTGATTGAATATCAGGTATAGGTAGGGCTTAATGACATACAAAGACGATCAGTAATTCAAAATAGTATAATATGCTATTATAATTATTCAAGTCTGCAATTCCAGCACTTGTTGCCAGTGCTCGTATTGCGGTTGGCTGAATCTATTGAATGACAATGAGGATTTTGTAAAGATATCATAGATACTTTCGTGACATCTTTGAAAAATCGTCAAACTGAATGAATGAACGAATAAAAAACATTCTTTATTAACCCTAAGTGGACCATGGTCTCACTAGTCACCGAAAAATCTTAAGAATTCCAGTGCTGCCCCAAGGTGTCACAAGATTAGCTGTATTTAAATTGCGATTTAAAAATGATTGGATAGAGCTGAATTTTTTGAACCAAATTTTTGTAAGTTATTAGAAGTCAAAAAATGATGGTAAGTACGACAAAAATTTTGAAAATTTGTCCATCGATTTCTTTGGGAATTTTCGCCATGACTATTTGAAGACTTCCCATAGCCAAAAAAAAAAAAAAAAAATCCGCTGTTCATTAAATTTAAAACTGCTGTTTAATTTTGGTTATTCTGGTGACACTTTGAGATAGCTGTGGAATTTCTAAGATTTTCGGTGACACTAGTGACACCATGGTTCAATTAAGGTTAATATAAAAATAAATAGAAAGACAACTTTTTTTATACAACATGCAAATGACCTGGTCACTCCGGACCGTCTGCCTGCAGTTTGCCTAACCAGAAAAATTATAATGAAATAGTACCGCTGAACAGAAAAATATTGTAATCTTTTGCCTGAAAATTATGATGAAAATAAAAGTTTCTAGTTCAGTGCAATCATAATAAATGAGGGAAAAGGATAGCTAGTTGGTGATTTAAATTTATACAGGGTTTCGCACAAATTGACCCCCCCCCCTCCTGCTAAAAACGTCCAGAAAGTGGTAAACAAAAAGTTATTTTTTTTTAAATCTTCATTATTTATTCCAAAGACCTCACGCCCACCAACTTTGTTATCTAAAATGGGAACCCCTATTCTTTATTGCAGATTTGAATTCTACGCAAAATTTCATGAGTTTTAGACCCCTCAACCGATTTTTATGGTTGCGCGCAAACATGCGCAACCCCTGGATTGTGTCGAAATTGAGTTGAAGGTAGACCCCATGTTTTTTTCATTAATTTTCGACGCTGAATCACGTGGTGGTATCCATTTTTGGATTTTACTGGAGTTTTTCGAAACGGCGGCCGAAAATTAGGTGGTTTTCAATAGAAAATCGCTCTTTTTCCTTCCTTATGAGTTACGAAGCAATTTTAATCAGTTTGGGTGGCTAAATCTACCCCTACATGTGGGAGGAGGGAAAGACAATAAAATTTAGGGGTAGAGTTAGCCACCCGAACTAATTCAAATTGCGCCGTAACTCATAAGGATGGAAAAAGAGCGATTTTCTATTAAAAACCACCTCATTTTCGGCCGCCATTTCGAAAAATTCCATTGAATTAAAAAATGGATACCACCACGTGATTGAAGGAAGAAAATTAATGAAAAAAACCTGCATCACACTTGGGGTCTACCTTCAACTCAATTTTGGCACAATCCAGGACGATTTACTATGGAAACAGTAAGAGCACTTCTAGTTACATGGAACTGAACGGTAGACAATATCCATACTCACTGGTCAAAATCCCTACCCAGTCCAGAGCCATTCCATGATATCTTATCGGTCTGTGGAACTGGACCGGTAAGGGCTGAGTTTTTGTCACTGCATGGAACCGTTACAAGTTGATACTCGGTTCCTCAGTCCCAGTACAGCTGTACCAACACACCTGCAGTTGGAAATTGCTCGGAGGTAGGGAATTGCTATTGACAATGATATTCCAAACTGGCTCATCTAACACTTTCCACGCGGGTCCCAAAACAGTCTTCCCGACAGCACAGGTTGCCTACCAGTAGGCACTTTTTCGCCGCTCTACTGCCATCTGTTTCTTCTTAGTTGAACCAGTTGGTAATTTTTTTCAACAGGATTTCTCCATGTGATTTCGTTTAGTAATACCCGTTCTCCACTAGGTTGCGTTCCGGGTACGAAACGGGTTGCAATTTCGCCCGAAATTCATACGTTGTAGTTCATACAACGTGTAGAAAGCGCTCGAAACGTTAAGCGGGGGGGGGGGGCTTTTTTATGGTGGGACTTTGTTTGCCTACTGGTAGGCAATCCGCGCTGGCGAGAGAATTACTTTTGCCTGCCGGTAGGCAATCCGCGTGGAACGTGTTAAATGGTATAATGGTACCTCTAAATTTATTATTAAGTAAAAGCATTATATCAAACTTACGTGGTTGATTTGTTGCAGGTACTGTACGAAAACTTATACTGGTCATCGAGAGTGGGTGAGGCAAGTTAGGGTGTCGCCTGATGGCACCTTGATGGCCTCCTGCTCCAACGATCAGACCGTTCGAGTCTGGATTATCGCCTCCAAGGAATGCAAAGTGAGTAATTAATGTACACTTTAGGGCTGTGATGAGTATCTAGAAGACCTGCTTGGAGGTGATGATGTGAACTCCAGAAACAGTTCAGCCTGAACCTCCCTTCATGTTCACTCCCATAGGAAGTTGGATTTTTTATGGTTGATTGTCAAAAGAAACGTTGTACTTACGTATTAAAGGGGTATTTATGGTCTGGGAAATTCGACGTCGAATTTGGAGATCCGACGAGAGTCATTGCGCATGCGCTCCGGCTCATTCGACGATTCGGTTTACCACAGGAATTCTACGTCGAATCACAAATGTGCTCCTAGTGGTAGTTGTGCGAAGCAACTATCATAACATCAACAAACAGATCTTGTCCTTTCTTTCTGACTTTTTCTTTTAACAACACTTTTTTGTTTTTTATTCAGTTTTTCCGTTTGTTCATTTCGTTTTTGTTCTGTTCGAAGTGGGTTTTTTTTTCTCGACTAAATGAGTGGAGCCACCCAAGCGGCTAAGGAAAAAAACCGACCATCTGATGGTCTGCTGGAGTAGTGGAAATGTTGCTTGTTTGCATTAAAGCGAACATAGTTCATTCTCCTTTCTAGCATGGAACATGTTTCAGCCATGAGCTAAGTACCAAAATGCGTTCAAAATCGTGTGACGGAAGTAGCAAGGGTTTTCCTTTGAGACTAGACTCCACATCGGTAGGCACTTAAGCAAGTCTGAAGCATGATCCTTTTTTAATTCTAGCTGTAGACTTTTTCGTTCGAGTACTGGGAACTTCGTTATGGAATTTTATTAGGAACCTCTGGGTCCTAATAAAATGAACATGCGGTTCTTTTGACACTGACTTGGTTGTCGTCTGATGCTGCTAGGAGCGCTACGCACAATTCGATTTTCGACGATTCGACGGGGAAAAATGTGGGAGCCTCATGAAACCCTCGAGTTACCTCAGTTTCGATGTACTACGATTTGACGATCGAATCAGACCATGTTCAAATTGCGTTGCTGATAACATCCATAGGATTGTTTGTTCACTTCTCAACGTTCCTTCTGAGACTGAACGAAGTATCCTGATGATTTTAACACAGAATGTGTTTTAGCCATTGACTAACTAGCCAAAAAAGCTAACGAAATCTGGGACGAAATAGGAAGCGAATCCGCCTATTTTGCAATGATTCCACTTACAACCAAGTCGTTGCTACAGATCTTTATCTTCGTCATTCGTGTTAGTAGAAAAATCGTTCACCATTCGTTGGAAAGCCCTACATTTATGCAAAAATATATACAGCCAAAACCGCTGTAATTATGGAAGAAACCAAGATATACCTCCGAGTTAAAAGAACTGTAAACAACTTTCGCGGTAAGAGTTTGTTACACGTCAACAAACAATATGTTGATAAAAGAAAGCATATTATTATAGGTACCTAGGTAGCGAAGTATTTTTAACACGGAATGTGTTTTAGCCATGGACTAACTAGCCAAAAAAGCTAACGAAATCTGGGACGACAACATGGATACCGATGATATGGAACTAAGGATCATGTAACCAGGAGCATCTAGGGGAAGAAAGTGGTGGAACGGCGTGAGCGCTGCCTAGGGATGATAAGATGAACCTTCTGGAGCTCAAAAAACTAGGTTGTCTCAGTGTTGTTTTCAGTTGGCTGTGTGATGTAGGTATCGTGTGCTGTGTTCCTAATTCGTTCGTAAATAAAATAAATTAATGTTGTTTACCTACGAGTGCATAGATTTTCATTTCAGACTGAATGCCTTTCTTATTGATGCCTCAAACAGATTTGATTGCCTTTTTCATTGAGGGCAAATTTCTGGTTTCCTATAGATTAGGCAGGGATCTAGAGACATTACCACCGGTCGATAACGGAGGTGGGTCCATCTTGCCAAAAAAGAAGAAAATGTTCATCTACAATAGCACATGTAGATAGCGCTCGGGTCGTTCCACCACTTTCTTTCCCTAGATGCTCCTCGTGTAACCTATGAGATATTTTGTTATGACGCGGTGATTATATAAGATTCTGATTTAGTGGGAGGAAAGTTGCAACATCGTTAATTCCAAATCGACGAGTGATCGCACCAAATTCTTTGGTTTGCGAAACTTGATGTATATGATGTAGCGAAATTATGTGAAACGCGTGAGCTAAAACACATTCTGTGTTTCAATAATTACGTCCGAAGTATGTAAATAGAGGCAACCGGGGGTCCAGGGGGCTTGCCCCCTGGCGAGGCGCGGAGCGCCGAGTTTCAGTTAGGATGAGGGGGGTCTGTATGGAAACCGTACATCAGTTGGGCGAAAATTCAACCTGAAACGGCTGTTTACTTTACATGTGAATTGACTGCAGCGAGGCCCAACGACCTACTTAGTTATGTTTAGCGAGCTACTGCTGCGGGGCAACACTTCATGTTCCCAATATTATTTACTTGTTCCAGGCCGAACTCCGAGGACACGATCACGTGGTGGAGTGCATCGCTTGGGCGCCTGAAAGCTCTCATTCAGCCATCAACGAAGCAGCTGGAGCCGACAACAAGAAGGGAGCTTACGAAGGACCTTTCCTCGTCAGTGGTTCCAGGGACAAGACTCTCAGAGTAAGTATTGTTGAAACATATTGCAAACTACATTGATGTATCCTGCCCTCTGGGCTTCTATGCTTTCTCGACTGGAACACTTTACTCTTCTCCTGGTTGAAGTCAGTTCTAGAAAATATTTGCCAGCTGCACACAGTGGAGGTGGCTTTTGAGAGTGTTTCAAATTGTTGTACCCACCCACCACGAAACGGACGAGAAAAAAGACGAGTATCTACACTGCATGCAGATACATCTGTACATGGATATGTCTTATGATGGCAATTTAAATGAATAGAATGTAGCTTCCTGCGTTCAACAGGAGAGAAAAAGGCTTTGGAGCTCACTCAGCTGATCAGTGCACAATCAGGCGCCTTCAGCATTCTCCATTGACCCTGCCTCTCAAATTTCAGCTTCCTGTGTTCAACAGGAGAGAAAAAGGTTTTGGAGCTCACTCAGCTGATCAGTGACCACTCAGGCGCCTTCAGCATTCTCTATTGACCCTGCCTCCGTAACGCTTCAAAGGGATCTCTTGGATGACGATACCTATTTTCCTCTCACGATCATGTTGACATCTCATTTGTTACTCACGATCATATGTTACTAAACATGCGCATAATTCAGCTTTCCGTACAGGTAAATTCATATTTGGGAACATGTACCATGTTTAATAAATTGAGAGCTTTCCAATGAGTGGTGAACAATTTTTGTGGGGTGGAAAATGAGGAAGTTAGTTTTCCCTAGGAACGATTGGTTGTACGTGAAAAGCATCAGAAAACCCTGCCATTTTTTCACGAATTGATGAGAAAACCGAAATGATAGCTCGAACTGCCCCTCAAATTTTATCTTAATGGTAAATTCAGTGGGTTTAGTTTGTTATTTTCAATTATGAACCTTTGGAATCGACCAAGAAAATGATACACAATTTAAGTATTCCAGCTGAGCCAGAGGAGAAAACTTATGATCAACTGATCAAGCTATTTGATGATCATTTTTTGCCTACGGAGTCGATCTTTTCACTACGTCACCTTTTTCACAACGCAACCAGAGAGAAAAACGCTTGCATACGAGTCTGCAACGCATTGGGACATTTTCATGTCTTTACCTATTGCTTTTTACCTCACTATAGGATTTTATAACCCACCCTCCGTTGTTGTCAGAATGTGAAACGAATCATTAACATAATAATATCTAAGTCGAATACTATTATAGGTGGCACTGTCTTCTTACTACGAAAGAGTGTAGATATATTATGTTACAAATTGACACAATTATTAATATTAAGAGGTAGGTACCTAATTTCAATAAAATAGACGATTCCGGATTAATTATCTTCTACACTCACGATCATTAGTTTGTAAACAAAATATGAGAACAGTTATGCCCATAGCTCCGCTATTCGTATAGTCAATATGTTAATGGAGAACATGAAAATGTTCGTTAAATTGAGAGCTTTCCAACGAGTGGTGAACGATTTTTGTGGGTTAAAAAGTGTAGAAAAAACAAACAACGGGGTTTACCAACGGGTAAAACCTAACAACGGGGTCTTTGTAAGCGGAAATCATTATAAAGGCACTGTAACACAATTTCGTGACAGTTTTTTGTGCTATGTGCCAGGGCAAAGACATGAAAATGTCAAAAAAAACGTTGCATGAAAACGTTGCAATTTTTTGTTGCATTGTTTTGTGTGTCGAAAATTTTGGAATGACCCCCAGAACTAAGACATATCCATGTCAAAAATTACATAATTCTGAATTTCTTTATCATCGTATAGGGTTTCAACATGTAGGGCTCAAGTTGGTCTCAAACTCTAGCAAAATTAATCATCTTTGACAAGTTATACCTAGTTAAAAAACTGAACAAAGTGCCAAAATTTCATTGTATTTTGCAATGTTTGTCTCTTTTTTGTATGTCGGCTGCGGCCACAGTATTGTATTTTAAGTATGGCGCCACTGAGTATTTGATGCAGCCTTTCGATGCATCGAACGGTAGTGACGTTTTCAGGACGAGCTATCGATACAATGCGGGGATCGATAGATCGAAAAAGGGGACGACTTTTTTGGTGGTGTCTTTTTTTTTGTTTGATTGTGCTATGTCGATTCGATTGAAAAACGTCTGCCAAGTTGGGTGGGCAGTATAGCTTCCTCACTCATTGTAACATGGACGTATAGAATCAGTTGGCGAAAACTCGGCGCTGCGCGCCTCGGCGGGGGCTTCGCCCCCTGCACCCCCGGATGATTTCCGCTTAGAGCCTAATGGCTAAAATGTGACATACCTTGAAAAGGTTTTTGCTCCCTCTCCCTCTTTATCTTTCTTCCACTGTAATATTTAAGCTCACTCAGCTGATCAGTGACCACTCAGGCACCTTCAGCATTCTCCATTGACCCTGCCTCTCAAATTCCAGCTTCCTGCGTTCAACAGGAGAGACAATGGCCTTGGAGCTCACTCAGCTGATCAGTGATCACTCAGGCGCCTTCAGCATTCTCCATTGACCCGCCCTCTCAAATTTCAGGTTCCTGCGTTCAACAGGAGAGGAAATGGCCTTGGAGCTCACTCAGCTGATCAGTGACCACTCAGGCACCTTCAGCATTCTCCATTGACCCTGCCTCTCAAATTTCACCTTCCTGCGTTCAACAGGAGAGAAAATGGCCTTGAAGCTCACTCAGCTGATCAGTGATCACTCAGGCGCCTTCAGCATTCTCCATTGCATGCGCAGCGGCTATTGCTTGACCAATTTGATTGAAACTTATAGGGTGTCTCTTAGAAGTTAGTCCCTAACTAACCTCCAAATTTGAGCAAAATCGGTTCATTAGAAACCGAGAAACCGAGGTTCCAGGAAATTCACGTTTGCGCATGCGCACTCGCTCCTATTGGTCCGAAGGTGCTGAAATTTATAGGGGACCGTCTAGGACCTAACCCGCACAATCCCTGAAAATTTCATCAAAATCGGACCACAGGTTAGTATAGTTTTGCCCGGGACAAGGATTGACCACAGACAGACCGACAGACCGACAGACAGACAGACAGACACGGAACCAAAATTGTTCGGGAAGCTGTAAAACGCAAAAAGCAAGTGGAAATTTTGATTTTGGAGGACATTTTTTTTTTCACTTCTTTCACGAATACAAAGCTTCCCTACCTTCGGTAGTGAGAAAGCAAAAGTATTTTGGTGGACAATGAGCGAAGATGCCAGGAGTTCCTACTGAGTGGGAAACGATACATGTTGTTTATAATATTATTACAAATACAAATTTACACATTATACAAATTTTTTGTATAACAGGGTTATTGAGTCTTGTCGTATTATGTTAGTATTCCTAATTTGTTTAGCTCACAATGTCTTCTGCGGTTCACAGGTGTGGGACGTTGGTCGCGGCATCTGCCTGTTCTCTTTGGAAGGTCATGACAACTGGGTCCGCGGTGTCGTTTTCCACCCGCATGGGAAATACATCGTGTCCGCATCCGACGATAAGTCTCTCAGGGTTTGGGATATTCGGAACAAACGATGCGGCAAGAAGCTCGAGGCTCATCCTCACTTTTGCACTTCACTAGGTGAGTACTTTTGGTGCAGATGAAATTCAGTTGGTACTCGTTATTTAACCCTAATTGGACCATGGTATCTCTAGTGTCACCGAAAACATATCAGAAACTCCACAGATATCCCTAAGTGTCACCAGAGTAACCAAAATTAAATTGCAATTTTAAATTTCATGGACAGCAGAATTGGGCTATTGGAGTCTCAAAATGGAGTTATGAAAAATGTTTTGGCCATAACATCATTTTTTGGCTTTTAATTGCTTACAAAAAATGGTTCAAAAATTCAGCTCTGCTCTTAAATGTAATTAAAATTAATTATTAAATGTAATTGAAATTTGAATGTAGTTAATCTGGTGGCACCTTGGGACAGCTGTGGAATTCCCAAGATGTTTTCACATCCGCATTCACATCACATTCCCAAGGTGTTTTGTGACACCTTGGTCCAATTAGGGTTGAAAGGAATTTAGAACAGACGAATAACGAACTGTAATTACGAGTATTCGCATTCAAAAGAGTAAGGTATATTTTATTTGTTGTATAAATATCTGGGTAAAATTGCTACTTACCAGAAATGCTGAGCTCCAAAGTTTGAGACTTGATAGAAACGTTTCCTCATATGTCCCTCTTTTGAACAAGGTGAATTTCTGGTTACAATGATTGCCAGTTGAGGAGCTAGTCTCCACATGGCTCCTTATCAGCGTAATGTGGTCATTGGATTTGGTATGCACAACATCTATGGCACCCTTCTGCAGAAGTTAACCTATGAGTTGAGATTTATTAAGTTCTCGTTAGGTGTAAAAGGGGTCTTCTTTAGGCTTACAATAGGGATGGGTATCGATACTGTATCGTATTCGAATATCGATACTTAAGGGTCACCAAATATTAACATTTCCAATGTTCTCTGGGAAATATTTTTCCGAACAATGTTTATTAATTTTTCACTATCAAGTGTCCCAGCTGAGTGTGTTTACTCAACATAGGTACCATTGATTATAAATAACACTGAATATTTATTGAACATTCTCCCCATACTATAAATTAATTTTATCAGTTGGAATGAATTATCTGATGAAATCCGTGCTTATTTCATTTTGGGTTGAGCTTCACTCAAAATTAGTTACCCAACACCCTCCCTACCTTCATCTTTTGGCCTTTATGTTGAATTTTCCGTAAGAATTCTATCGATATTTGATATTTGGATATATCGGATCCGAAGTATCGAGATCCAAAAATATCGGATAGTGCAGTATCGATATAAAAAATCGAGTACCGGTACGCAAGTATCGATATTTAGTAATATTGGGTATCGATACCCATCCCTATATTCAACTTTGATTTATTTTATTTTATTTTTTTTTTTAATAGAGAGAGAGAGAAAACACTTTATTGAACATTGTAGAAGGAATGAAGGTGGACAAAGACTCCAGTAGTTGTCGAAACGTAATGGATTTGCCGAAAATTCAAAATGAGTTGCCAAAAGTTCAAATTGGTTTGCCAAAAATTGAAATTGATTTATGCCAAAGGGTTTTTTTTGCGAGCGTAAATGTGGAGGAGTTAGTCTTGTAGGAGCCAAATTGCTGCTCCGTCGTCCAGTCCGAGTCCTCGGACTTGTTTCCTTGGGCCTCTTAGCCTCATGGAAACCGCTCGATGGACGGAGAATTGAGTTTTCACTCGCGTCCACGTCCATCACATGGATTTGGACCATTTATTGGCAAGGCGTAGGGAGGCATTCTTGAGAAAAGCGTCATACTCTTTATGCAATGCTCCATCGCATGAAATTACGAGTGGCGAGAAAGACCCTCTCAGATCTTCGGCTATTCTGTCGTATTTTGAATGTTTGGCTTGGGCAGCATGGCGCGAGATGGTTGGCCAGTCCATGGAATTGTAAGAGACTGCGTCAGCGTTTATAACGCGGGTATCAAAAAACGCAGGTCTCTCACGGTCCCACACACCATGAACCTTCATGTCTGCCACCAGGCCGGGGCTGCCATCAGCACTTTCTCGAAGAACTGGTTCTGTGACAACACCGTTCCATGCGAGGCTTGCTATTTTGGCGCATTCGTCCCGAACCAGGTCGTGTCCCTGTTTGATCAGGCCGCCCTTCATACAATTGAGGGCGTGGTTCATGTCCATGGGACTCCCGCATCCGTCGCACCATACTGGCAACCCTCTTGGTTCCCAACCGTACCGAATGGCTAGTGCGTCACGGAATTGGAAAGACGACAAGTCGAAGTTGTCTGCTGCAAGTGGGAGGACGCTGAGCCATTGTGATGCCTCCCTAGTCCTCCGAATGGTCCTCTGTTGCCTACTTGGTAGTGATGTCAAAAGCTGCTCGCTGGCTGCAAGCTCAGTGGTTTTTCGCTGTGTTGCCACTTCTCGCAAATTTGACACCACACCCTCTTCGTACTGGGCAACATCCAAAGTTCTGCCACTCCTTACGGGATCAGAGAGTGGCGCTGTGGCTTCTCTGGATGTCTCGTATGCCATTGAGGCCTCTTCGACGGGATTTTCAAGAGCTAGACCTCCCAACTTTGTTGGGTATTCGAGAAGCTCTTGTAAAATTCCTGCCTCTCGCCCAAGGATCGCAGGAGCCAGCTTGTTTCGAATTGTGTCACGCAAATTCATGTTGTTCCCTCCGTCTTTGAGGGGAATTTTCAAAGATTCAAAACTCACTGTCGTTCTCGTTTTTTACAGATTTCCACAAAACGCAGCCGTTCGTCGTCTCCGGCAGCGTCGACCAGACAGTCAAAATTTGGGAATGCCGCTAAATCACAGGAAAAAATCCAACCAAAATCATAAAAAGTAACCCGAAGCCCCTTTTACTCGAACCTTAGCAGTTCATATTTTCGGTGTTTTCCCTCCCCCTCTGCTGATTCCATCCCGCTAGTCCCCCATTAATCATTATTATAAACACGTAAGTTGAAAGTTGAAAATTATTACGAAATAACAACAATAGTAGTCAGCTGTACACGAGTCGACCATTATTCCCAATATTATTACGCTCTCAGCTTTGTTTGATGTCGTCGAATCAACAACAAAATATTGGATAAGAATTAAGTCAAATTGTCCACAAAGATCGCTTCTGTTCCTATAAATGGAGCTTTATAGGAACAGAAGCGATCTTTGTGGACAATTTGACACAATTCTTATCCAATATTTTGTTGTTGATTCGACGACATCAAACAAAGCTGAGAGCGTAATAATATTGGGAATTTTCAAGGAAATACGTGTAAAAAAAATAAATAAAATAAATAATCGTTGGAAAGAATACATTTTACTTCAACAAAAGTGAAGCGTTTGCAGTGTGCCATTCATAACGAATCGAAAAAAATCGAACTTCACGGTTTTGACGGAAGGAAATTGAATGATTTTTGCTCCAAGGTTTTTTCTTTGTTTTTTTTTTAATATTTTAAAAATAGTAAATGAATATAAAAACTCGTGATAAATCTATTATTTATGATATTATTAATGTTATTCGTTATTGTGTATTTAAAATTTGGAATAAAAAAAATATGAAAAAAAAAATTGGAAATATCCAAGATTTAATTGATGCAATCTTTAGGGAGGGGCGAGTGGAATTTGGTCTCGGACAGGACCGAAAACAGCCCTAGTGGGTGAACCACTCTAATCCAGGTTACCTCTTTAAGTTTGGAAGGTTTGGGTTCGGTTATGATGGGGTAAAAACGTTCTCTTGGACATTGTGTTTACAACTTGGGAGAAATGGTGGAAGTATTTCGATTATTGTTACTTCTCGGTGGTGATAATTACTTTTTTTTTTGCTTTTTGAATGGAATGATTTTGGAAAAACTTCGTATGCCTCTAGTTCAAAGTGATGGCGAAGTTGGTTCGATAGGAATTCATCAATATTGTATTGTCATGAATGTTCATTTCATCCCACTTCTGAAGTCACCTGTTGATTCTGATTTTACACCTGGGGAATCATCAATGGAAAAGTCTCAGTCAAACAGGAGTAGTGTATCTGAATGATCTGAAAAACGGCAACACTGTGGAGAGCTTCCTGTATCAGCTGATCGTCATTCATTCTAAATTTGATTACAATTGACATTTATGCAACTGTTCATTTCATTACATCCCACTTCTGAAGTCAAAGTGTAATTTCGGTGTAAAATCTGTCGCATCATCAATAAGAGCTCGGAAAAGGCAACATTGTAAAACTATCAATGTCATTCGTCATGTTCAACACATCCCACGTCTGAAATATGATGTTCACGTTGAATTATCAGTAATCTATCGTAATCAGAAATCAGGTGTTGAAACAGTAGGTTAGTTGAGAGCTCGGAAATGGCCTTGTTGTAAAACTGTCGTCGTTCGTTGATTCATCAACAAGAGCTCGGAAATGGCAACACTGTAAAACTGTCGTCATTTGTTGAATCATCAGTAAGAGCTCAAAAATGGCAACGTTGCAAAACTTTAATCATTCGTTGAATCATCAATAAGAGCTCGGATAAGGCAACATTGTAAAACTGTCAATGTCATTCGTCATGTTCAACACAACCCACTTCTAAAATCTGATGTTCACGTTGAATTATCAGTAATCTATCGTAATCAGATATCAGGTGTTGAAACAGTAGGTTAGTTGAGAGCTCGGAAATGGCTACGTTGTAAAACTGTCATCGTTCGTTGATTCATCAACAAGAGCTCGGAAATGGCAACACTGTAAAACTGTCGTCATTTGTTGAATCATCAGTAAGAGCTCAAAAATGGCAACGTTGCAAAACTTTAATCATTCGTTGAATCATCAATAAGAGCTCGGATAAGGCAACATTGTAAAACTGTCAATGTCATTCGTCATGTTCAACACATCCCACTTCTGAAATCTGATGTTTTTCATCGTCAGAAATCAGGTGTTGAAACAGTTGGTTAGTTGAGAGCTCGGACATGGCAACATTGTAAAACTGTCGTTGTTCGTGAATCATCAATAAGAGCTCGGAAATGGCAACATCGTAAAACTGTTGAATTAATGATAATAACTTGCAATCAGAAATTTGGGAATGTAATGACAACACTGTAGAGCGCTCTATCTCAGCGGTAGTCAGACTATTCAGATCAATTGAATCTAACGTATGTTACTATAAAATGTCCTTTACAACCCACTTTGACATCCGATGTCCAAATATACAGAATTATGGATAATTAGCGATTAAAACAGCGGTGAAAGAACTGATCACTGAAGTAACAGTGATTGAAAGAACTGTTCCACCCTCGTCCCTCCTCCAGGTTGCTCCTTGAAAATTCTGTACATACAATTCTTCTTTCCCCCACCAGGAAAAAAAGTTTCTTCTCTCTAGAAACTACAATTTTTCCTTTTCGTTTCCTACACAGTTTTTACGATGTTTTAGGGCACCTACTCTTAGTCGTACGTTATAAAGTAACTTGTTTGTACATTTTTCTTTTTTCCTGTATTGCTTTTTAGAAACCCCCGTTTATTAGCCACGTTACAGTTCAATACAAGTGAAATTTACCCCTTTGATCGCTTTATACGACGTCGAATCATCGTCTCAACGTAGTTTGACCTCGACTGTATGTGACCTTGTAAAGTTGTAGTCTTCTTAGTACCTAGCTCTTGCGTTGGAATTGAACGTTTGTTTTCTTAGCTTGTGCTTTTCTTTGTACATTTGATTTATCGTATTTTTTTCGTCGAAAAAAATTATTAAGTAAAATAAGCAACAATGTTATCCTATGAATAAAATATAATATGAAGACAAAATACGAGACAAATATAATATTGTATTGGAAGTCGTACCTACTGAATGTTGATTAGGAACCATGAGTTGAAATTTCAAAAAGAGGAAAATTTCTGGATAAACTTGGATGGTATGGAGTAGTTTTCAGAATTAACCCCTTCCACTCCACATAGTTATAGATGATTATTGTAATAATATTCGTGATGATTATGTCAGAATACACAATTACTTAAGCTGCTTAATTAGTGCGTTATTTCCTCAAAATCCTTCTGGTACTGGAAAACAAGTGTAAGACATCGATGATGGGTGGTGTTTGAGTTTATGAGGTAACGTATTGATAATTACCTGGAAGATTACAGTGGTGATGGTTTTGGCAGAAACGAGGCGTTCACAAGCTGTAATGCAGAACAGCCTGATGGGCACAAACTTGTCAAACAACACGTTCATCAGAATCGCTAGTCGCTCGACTCCTGTCTGGAGGGAGTTTTTTCGATGACGTAACAATAATGAGGAATTTCACAATGTCGTAATTTTTGACCCCAAAATCGTATTCAGCACTTCGAAAAACCTCCTATGGCAAACTTTCAGCCCATACTTCCTTATTTACGAAAAAAACAAAACAGTGTAGAAAATATGAGCGTTTAAAAAAACCGGGAGGATGACGTCAACCTGGAATAGTTCATTCACGGCCGCATGAAGCGCTGAGATCGTGAAATCTATAGTCCTCAGATGCAACATTTCACAAAACCAGTAAAGTTCGAAATCGAAAAACTGAAAAAAAAAATAGTGAAAGTAAGATGGGGAAAATTAGGTTTCCCCTGTTTTTGTTTGATAACTTTCCTCTTAGATAACACAATTTTGTATCAAAGTTTTATTTTGATAACAAATAACAACAAAAGCCGTCGTTCCAAAAGCAAGCTTTCTGCGAGGTGACAGCCACAACAAGGTGTCAGATGCACGCTGTGCATCAGGCTTCTCTCTCCCAGATGATGCTACCAGAGCTGATGATGGCTCTTCTGGACTAGTTGGTCTACAGGGGCAGTGCAGCACTGTCTTCTACCCTCAAAGCCTCCTCCTCACGATCCGCCTGCTGGTTTTCACCGTATCCCAGATACCTCAGAGGCCTTTGTGAACCTTGAAGGACACAGCTCGAATCGTCGTAATTCGTAATTTTATGCGGACGAATTCGGCGACCACTGATCGGGGTTTTTCCCATTTGTCCGCCAAGCCATCCACCAGCCTCCTGCAGAATGAGTTGAATTCCTGATGAAGGACCCCTTCGCATGATGTAATTAGAGGCGAAAACGTGCCATGGAGATCTTCAGCAGCTAGGTCGTATTTCCGATGCTTGGCCCTAGCTGTTTCCCTTGCTACAGTGTCCCAGTCCCGGGTGGAATAGGAATCAGCGTCAGCGTTAACAACGCAGAGATCAAAAAATGACGCGAGGTCCCCCACACTCCCTTGACTTAGATGTTGGAAATGAGTCCAGGCTGTTCTGCTGTTCCTTCCCACATTACAGGCTCAACTACCACCCCAGCAAAAGCTTTTCTGGCCAGTCCTGCCACCACATCCCAGATCTGGTCATGACCTTACTTGACAAGCCCCCCTCTTTTGCAGTTCAGAGCATGGCTCTTATCCATTTCATCCCCACAGCAATCGCACCTTCCCCGCAGTGTGAGTAAGGGTTTGTTATAACTCAGGCAGAGGGCTTCTCGAAATTGTGTGGGGGATAGGTCAAGACTATCTGCTGCAAGTGGAATTTTTGTGAGCCACTGTGAGGCATTTCCATCAATGACAATTTCGTTGTACCATCGGGCAACACTGGGAGGAGACGGCAATCTGAACAGCCAATCAGCGAGCGTTCCTGCTTCACATTAAAGAGGTCCGTTTTCCCGGTTATTTTTTGAAATCATAAATTTTGATTGTCTCCCAAAAATAACAGGAGACTTATTTTCCGAAATCAACCAGATTTTCATCTATCCAACACCATTAACTATTCAGGAAAAATGCAAACAGAATTCGGTGAAATTCCTCATTGTCCTCAGAGAATGCTGAGGAGCCATTTGAGGTCACTTCCCCGACTGGGGAAACACTTGGTTGATGAGGTCTTGAGGGACCTGGTGGTGATGTCTCAGGCGGGTGACTGTACCTGATGGTGGTGAGGAGTTTGGGCTCACAAACACCACCTCGGCCTGTAGTGCTGTGTAGTAAGGTCACTGGGCTGAAAGCTGAATGTGGGAGCCCGAGAAGCGTTCTGATTGGTTGAGCTCCAGGACGTAGTTATAGCGGAAAGCAACAGATAGCGTTCATGATCACTTGTTCCCAACCTCATCACAACAAGTCACCTTGTTTATCACATATTTTTCTCCTTGGTGCGTTACCGGCTGCATCTAAGTAATTGATAAAATTCAGTTATATTCGCAATATGTACGAAAAAATCGAGCGATTTTCAATAATACACTGGGTTTCAAACGTTTCTATGGGTGGCAGTTGTCGATTCAACATTCGAACTACTGGCGATAGGGACAACAACAATTGCATCAGGAACTTTGAAAATACCTTTCGCCTCGATTGGTTTTTCCAAGTAATTTTTGCAAATCTCGAAGTTGATGAAACGAAAAGTTACCAATTTCTGGACATTCGAAAGGATTTGAAAAGAAGCGGTATGAAGAGTGTGGCCTTTCCCTAACCACTTCCGTATTAGTTCCTCAATCCTAGCTGAAAGTAGATGGCGCAATTGAGGCAGCCACAAAAATGCTTGCATACCATTTTTTTAACGTTGGCTTTCTTCTCTGTTAACTTGTCTCCGTTAAGGCCATATCACACGAGCGATTTTTTGGCTTTTTTTCTGCTGGAAAATCGCTGGAACGTGAAGAGGAAGTTAGAATAAGTTAGGCGAAGTTGAAGAAGAATAACTGCAGAAAACTGTGAATAGAGCGCATTCTGGAGGCCAGCGATTTTCACTGACTACAAGTTTTGGATCAGGTTATAGTAGTGTGGAATTTTGAAGCAACGTTTTAGAAGCGAAGTTTCACTTGTTGTCCTCCTATTCACTATATCCTTCGGCGGCATACTTGTTGGAGGTTTAAAAATGAACGAAGAACTGATTAATTTTTCTCTCGGAAAACTGCAGAAAACTGAACAGACGTCGACTAGTAGATCAAGGAATGCTACAACCACAAATTACTTATCGATGGAGAACCTTCGAATGGTTTCCTTCCAGCTTTTTTTCCCGCACAAAATGGCGGACTAGAAAAATTAGAACGCGTTCTAAATATTCCAAAGCTAGAAAAATCGCTCCACCAGGGTGCAGGCTGCGCTATGGGGGGGTGGGGAAGTGGAATTAAAAACCCGCTGCATGGATACTTGAAACACTGTACTTCTTCCCTTGCATGGATACTTGAATCACTGTACTTCTTCCTCTTCACGTTCCAGCGATTTTTCTGCGGAAAAAAGCTGAAAAATCGCTCGTGTGATATGGCCTTTACTCTGTGAGTAAGGTCCAACGCGGATAAAACAAAAGGTATCGTTTCACAACAGGTTTCAAAGTTTAGCGACGACCTTATCTAATTTAGGGAATACCCATCTCAGAACTTAGAATTACTAAGTAGTGTTTACAAACTGAATACCGTTACTCTCTCTCTTTTCTCTCCAAAAGAGCCTTATGGGAGCTATTTTTCCTCCACTTCAAACGACGAAACATTCTTTTAAGGGGGTCTCAGTCGGTCGCCGTTCGTCCTGGGTTAGTATTTCGTTAAATAACAGGCGCTAAAGCTTTACAAATTGTCACTAAATTTGAAATTTTCAAGGATTTACGAAAGTCGTAAGAGCAGCTGTCTAGGGAATTGAAAAAGTGAAATATTTCCGCTGGAATCATCAAAATCGAACAATAATTGCTGGCGAAAAATGGGAAAAACTGTTTATTCAGCCAACAACGGAGAATGGGGAATTTGCCTCACATTTTTTTTTTTTTTTTCGAATGAGGGTTTATTTTTATGGAATAAAACCATGGTGAGCTGCTCGAAAACGCATCCAAAAAATTTAGAGAATTTAAGGAAGATGGAAATTTTAAATGCGGTGGCAATGTGTAAGAGGCAGCCATGTTTGAAATGTAACGGATATTCTACCATTCTGACTTCAAAGGAGGTTCTGTGGCGCTTACCACAGAAGCGGAACATACACGAACTTTTAGCTTACAAAGGATTAACACAAGAGTGCGCCGCAAACTGGCAGGAAGAACCCAGACACAAAAGTGACCAAAAGAAACAATATTACTAACTTTTTTACAATACGATTCTACTAGTTTATCAAGCATTATTAATCTTCATCTTCTCTTATTTAGTTTCAAGTTTTGAATCACATTATTCGAATAGCCATTTCACTGGATCGTTTTGTGTGGCGGTGCTAGAACTCTGTCTGTTGTCGGAGTTGTTTTCACGTCATTTTTTTTTCGTATGACGTCAACAATATTCCTCGATTTTTGCGGTGTTTTGTAACAGAGGCTTCACTTGTTTAGGCATTTTCTCCTACGGTAATTTTTTCCCCTTGGTTATTCCTAGTGTTAAACGTTATTCTAGGGCCCTATTATAGGATTTGACTTGAAATTCCAGAATCTAAAATTGAGGCAAATTCCCCATTTGCCTCACATTTTATTTATTTATTTATTTTAAAAATATTATTAATTTATTATTATAAATTATTTTTAGAAATTATATGGTAAAAATCATTTATGCTGTAGAGTTCTGCGTTAATTAATAAAAGCTTTACTCTACGTTCGAAAGAATCAACAGATAAGGAACGGAAACTGACAGGCAAATAATTAAAAAATCTGACACCATTCTGTAATGGGTCACAATGCACAATGGAGAGAGGCGTACTGGAGTCGTTCGGTGATCACAACGTGTTGCGGGAATGGATGTCTATTCCACCCTGGAGAACGCAAGAGTTTCTGAACACCAGACACAAGCACTTGTACACGTAAAGTGCTGGAATTGTAAGGCAATTTAGTTCTTTGAAACGGCCACGACAGCTCTCCACGTAATCAATGATTTTGATTTATTTCCTCTCATTCCTAATTAGGAGCATAGGGCCTCTATAAATGTACGCCAGGCATTTCTGTCCTGTGCCAAAACCTTTACTTCTTGCCACGTTTTGCCGACCCGCCTAATTCCCCCTCGACCGAACGCCTCCAACTTACTCGAGGTCTACCTCTTCGCCTATAGCCCTGAGGATTCCAGTCCAACGCCTGACGCTCCACCGCACCCTCCTCTTTCCTCAAAGTGTGGCCGATCCAACTCCATTTCCGTCTTTTTATCTCCTTGGAGATAGGCTTTTCGTCGGTTCGCGCCCACAATGTTTCGTTGGAAATCACTTCGGGCCACCACACACCAAGTATCCGCCGCAAGCAGCGATTGGTGAAGGATTGCAACTTCTGCGACAGGGCCCTGGTTACCCTCCACGTCTCACATCCATAGAGAAGCACTGATTTTACATTACTATTGAACAGTCGTAGCTTGGTTCTAACTGATATGCTCCTGTTTCTCCATAAGGGGTACAGTTGCACAAATGATCCATTAGCTTTACGTATTCTGCTTTTAACATCTTCATCAGTACCTCCATGGATGTCGACATTGCTTTCCAGATACTGGAAACAATCCACTCTGTCTATGGGCTGCCCATTCACTTCCAACAAGTCATCTCGTGCGACGTTTATTCTCATGTCTTTGGTCTTACGGACGTTTATGGTGAGGCCTGCAATAGAAGAGTAATGACTGAGCGTTTCAATTTTTCCTTGCATATCATGAAGTCTGTGCGTGAGAAGGCAAACGTCATCAGCATACTCGAGATCCTCCAGACGGTCGTGAAGACCCCACTGGATTCCTCTTTTATGTCTCCCTAGTGTTTTGCGCATAAGCAAGTCGAGAACAACTAGGAAGAGCGTGGGTGACAGAATGCAACCCTGCTTGCATCCAGCGCTGATGGGTATTGGCGAGGAGAGGGAACCATTATGGATAACCTGGCAAGTATATCCGTTATACAAACTTTGGATGAGTCTCAGGATTTTGATGTAGATGCCATACGACTGGAGGGTTTCCCACAAGGCATCTCTATTTATTGAGTCAAAGGCCTTCTGGAAGTCGATAAAAACTGCGTATAAGGGACTCTGCCATTCCGCACTTTGCTCCAGGATTATACGGAGTGTGTTGATCAGATCAACACAACTCCTGTGCCTCCTGAAACCAGCCTGCTCCTTTCTTAGCGTCCCCTCAATGTGCGCTTTAATTCTATCCAGAATAATCTTGGCCATAACTTTGCTCGCCATAGTTAGTAGAGTAATCCCCCTCCAGTTATCACAGACAGTGAGGTGTCCTTTCTTGGGGAGCTTTATAATGAGACCCTTCTTCCAATCATCTGGTACGATTTCCTCATCCCAAATTCGCCTAAGAATGGGCTGCAAAATGCATGCTGTTGTAACACAATCAGCTTTGAGAGCTTCTGGTGGGATGTCATCAATGCCTGGAGACTTGCCACTTTTCAATTCCCCTATAGCTCTTTTTATTTCATCTTCAGATGGTGAAAGCGTGAATGACGAGTTGTTCCAGGGTATACAAGGCCTTATCCCAAACCTGGACAGTCAGATAAGAGTGGATCCACCACGTAATCAAGGCCCAGCATTATTCTGATTGCCGATTTATGCAGCTTGAAAATTACATCTCTCCCATCAGAACACCCCCAAAAACTAATACCATATGAAGCCCTTTTTTTTTTTTTTTTTTTTCTCAAATTATATTTATTGCACCAAGTAATTCAACTTATTAGCAACATTTCTCTGACAATGTATATAAATAACTGATAAGAGAGTGTGGTACATAGCACACCTCCATACTTCATTTGTCGGCTATTTTATGTGTCTTTTGACGCACAAGATTCACAGGAGCGCACAGCACATCACTCACTGAACAACTTCATGAAAACACCACTCCCTACTGCCACAGATCGTGAGGTTTTCGTCTTTTCAGCCGCCTGAGTAGATCATCAACATCCAGCAACTTCACAGCCTCCTCGTTGATATGACCTTGTAGCCTCTGGTGATGGGCTATTGCTTGAGTTTTGATGACTTCATTTATTGTGGGAATTTTAAGGTCCTTATGGATGTCGTCATTGGTTGAGTACCAATACGCATCAACGCATGAGCGCAGTACTTTGTTCTGAAAACGCTGTATAATGTCACGATTGCTTTGAGAGGTGCAGCCCCACAGTTGTGCACCATATGTCCAGACTGGCTTAAGGACCTGATTGTATAAGGTTAGTTTGTTCTGTATTGACAATTTTGATCGTCTACCAACCAACCAATACATTTTTTGGAGTTTGATGTCCAGTTCTGTTCTTTTATTTTTCACATGCATCCTCCAGCGGAGTTTCGTATCCAGAGTCATACCCAGATATTTTGCCTCATTAGCATAAGGGATGACTTTGCCATTAAGATATATTGGTATATGTTTGATATGGCGGTTGGTAAAATCAACATGGACTGATTTGGCTTCATTCATCTTGATTCTCCACTTAATTGTCCAGTCATGGAGTTTCTCGATGGATCTTTTAAGTTTTAAAGTTGATTCGCGATTGTCTTCACCAATAGCAAGGACTGCAGTATCATCTGCAAATGATGCCAGGGTGTTACCCTCGTGTTCGGGTAGATCGCTAGTGTATAGGACGTACAAGAGGGGGCCAAGTACGCTTCCTTGCGGGACTCCAGCATGAATCATTTTTGCTTCTGAGTATGCATCATCTTGTTTGATTCGGAAGTACCGATTTGATAGGTATGAGTGGAGCAACTCAGCATATTTTGCTGGAAGCATTTGTCTGAGCTTATGATTAAGTCCCTCGTGCCAGACTTTATATGAAGCCCTGCTCATGAAGAGTGCAAAGAATACGTCGCGGATCACTGGTAGAGAAACGTAGCCTTGAAGGTGTCGAAGTGCGAAGTTGGTGCATGCTAACTTGTCAGCAAGCTGGTTGATGTGCGACTTCCAGGAGAGCCTATTGTCCATATGTTTATATGTGTACTTATATTTATATGTTTACTATGTACTTGTTCGTATGTGTACTTACTAGTTTATCAAGAATTATTAGTCTTCATCCTCTCTTATTTAGTTTCTATATTAAGTTAGTTGTGTTATTTGAATCACATTATTTGAGTGGTCATTTGACTGGATCATTTCGTGTTGTCGCGCTTAGAACTTGGAGGGGCGTTTATTACTCTACCTGTTGTTGATCTGCGGTACTATCTGGAGTTCTACGCCAGAGCACTCAGTATGTGAATCAGGTCACTTTACGCGTTTTTTTTTTCGTGTGACGTGAACGATATTTTTCGATTTTTGTGGGGTTTTTAACAGAGGCTTCGCTTGTTAGGCATTTTCTTCTACGGTAATTCTTTTCCCTTGGGTACTCCTGGTGTTGAACGTTATTCTAGGGCCCTATTATAGAATATGACTTGAAATTCTAGAATCTAAAATTGAGGCAAATACTGCATTCTTCGATTCAATTCAGCCAAATTGATTCGCCGGCAATTATTGTTCGATTTTGATGATTCCAGCGGCAATATTTTAGTTTTTCAATTCCCTAGACTGTTGCACTAATGAACTTCAAAAACTCTTGAAATTTTCAAATTTAATTACTATTTTAAAAGTTTGAGTGCCGGTAATTTTGGGAAATACTAGAGAGTTTTTCCATGCCACAACCAGAGCCTGTGGAACCTCTTCACAAAGCTCGGAGTTCGCCGGTGGTGGTGAATTTGCCTCCTGCCAATGGCGGGGGACGATGAAAGGGTTCCCCCCCCCCCAGACAGTCGCCCGTTTCTAGAGCCCCCCTGTCCTTAGTTAAAGCTGCGTCCACACTTGCAACATTCGGCTGCTCCGATCTTTTGCCCTGAACATTGCAGCACAGCAAACCTTGCTCCGCCCATATAAAAGCTCACCCCACTCCGAACATTTCTTTGATGCAAGATGAAAAACTGCCAACGGTGTGATCGCACTGCGCTCCAATCCGATTGATGTTTTGCCGCACCGAACACGCCAGAGGATCGGAGCGCGGTACGGTGTGGCCGAATGTTGCAAGTGTGGATGCAGCTTAACGGGCCTCCTCCTTCAACTGGGTAGCATCCTCCTTTGCTCGCGCCAGTCTCCTCCCAACAGGCCCTGTCAAATTTTGGCAGCAAAAAACTCTATTGACCCAGAACGCTTAACCAACTGAGACTCCCCTTAACCCTTTCCCCCCGACGGACGCCTAAAGGCGTCTGGGGAGAAACGTTTTGAGGTCCCTATGGACGGCTTTTGGCGTCCCAATGTTTCCCCCGTCCCTACGGACGCCTTTCGCCGTTTTGTACTTTTTCGTGCTTCTGATGCGATCTGTGGGCATATCTCTGAACGCCTTTTGACGTTTCGTACTTTTTCGTGCTTCTGATGCGATCTGTGGGCATATTTCTGAACTAATCACTTCCATTCCATTATGGTAACATTGTACCTTTCATTTTCACCGTCCTCAACAGATTTCAAGGCAGTAGCGATATTGTGTTGGGCGAGAGAAAGTGAGACAAATTTGACCTCTCGGTAAGAGCCTTGTACTAACCATTCAAGGAGGATTTATTTTTATCACGTAGGTACACGTTTCTGGAATGTGTTTGGTCCAGTCATCGGTGGGATGGATGGAGGGGGGCTCGACCTTCGCCATTCTTTATTTATTGAGATCCTTCAGTTCGACGCTTTGAGCTGTGGTGTCGGAATTTTTTCTTCCCGTTGTTTTTACCGTTTATTGTATTTTACCGTTTATTGTATTTTTTTTATTTTGCCAATAAAATGATTTATGAGAAATATCAATTGCATTGGTTTCTTTGCAAGTGAATCCCACGGTCAAAACAAGGTGGTTCAAGAAGTTCAAGACCAACATAAAAAAGAACATTTTTTATGGTAACACATGATAAAATGTTGGAGTTTTATGATCATTTTTATCTTTAGGGATTACAGCCTATTTATTACAAAAATCTGGTATCAAAATTATTCTGGTATAGTGGAATGCAATATATTTCTATATAATAAAGTATATAAATCTTACTCAGTCATGAAAAAATCTTCATAATAATACATGAACAATAGGGTAACATGTATCAAACACAAAAATCATTCAGTTGAGAAATAATGTTGAGTGAAAGTGGGCGAAAATAAAAGAGGAAGACAATGGGAGTCAGCGGGGGCGGCCTGGAAAATTCCTTTGGTACGGGGTTGACAGGCAGTTGGCTCAAGCGCCAGGAAGGTGACCTTGCGGCAGGAGGCCGCCCGTCGGGGGGAAAGGGTTAAACCATTTTGATTTTTCAACCTGGAAGTTTTGAATTTCTTCAAAATTTTCTCCGAAGCTGTTTTTACTCCTCACGGCAGTAAATGACTGCAGGATCATTTTGTGTGTTTACAAGTAGGCGAGAGCAAATTCATACTTTCTTCCTCGAATTCATCAACCAGGGTAAACACGAAATAAAAAACACGCAATATTATTATCATTAAAATATATTGTTATTATATTATCACAATTTTCGAAAAATATTACACTGCATCGTTGTTAAAATTTGGAATGTTTTCGTCAATTAGATTGATACAGAATTCAAAGAGTTATTTCTTCTTAATATTAAATTACAATTTCACCTTCATGACAGAAAAGTCGTACTAAAGAGCAAAACGAATTATATATGAACTAGAAGGAAATAAGTGACATAACGCAGTCACGAAAAGGCTCTGAAGTACGACGATTTGAGCCATACAGTTTATAGGATACATTAGAAATGTGAATTTGATTGATAATGTTCCTTTTTTTCTTCAAAATAACAAAAAACAAACGAGAAAACAAAGTTAAAGCTCTAAGCTTAGACAATTATAAATAATAAGACAATAGTAATGCTTGGCAGTCTTCATACTGTGGCCGATATCAAAAATTCAAGTACAGAAATCGATATAAATTACAAATTTTCTCTCCTATTGTACAAAATTTCAAGAAAGGTCGATACAGATCGATCACAGTATACATCTAGTAACATTAAAATAACGAATCTACAACGCATTCACTCGCGTATGTTGATAATTAAAGTCGAAACGGAAAATGTACAGGCGAGATTTCGGCCTTAACTAGGAACATACAGTCCGTATTCAATTTTTAAAAATATTTACAGTTTTCATTGAAAAACGACACTCATTCAATTGGACTATAATACACTTTTTTTTATTTATAAGGAATGAGGTCAGATCCTCCAATGGCTCAAAGTTAATAGGAAAGAAACGTTAAGGATTTAGAATACCCTACACCGATAGTTATTGAGTCGGGAGGACGAAGAAAAATTACAAAATACCCCGATTTGTTGAGTAGAAGGCAGAAAAGGTCGATGAGGGTTCAGCCATCTGAGGAGGTGACTTGGAAATTCCGTTGTCGGTCGGATCGCAGGCGAGTGGAACCTCGACGGCAGGTCGCACTTTAGACGGGTCGCGGTCCGAAGCCGAGAGGAATTTCTACGTTTCTTTTCTTTAAAAAGTCATTTCGTTTACAACGATTTCGTGTTTTCTAGAGTAAAATTAATTTAACGTACGATTCAGAAGAGGGGGAAATAAGTTAAGGCGTGAGAGCTCACGAGAGGTAGTCCGGGGAGGGCTCGGCGAGGGGTTCGGGGGTGGTGAAGAGGGGGTTGGGGAACTCCGGGGGGTGGGGGAGCGGGCCGGTGACCTTCGGCCGACGTCGGTAGGCGATGAGCCAGCAGGAGACGGCAACGGCGACAGCCACTAGGGCGAGCAGCGCGGTGATCACCAGGGCGATGATGAAGCCGATCATCGACACGCAGATGTCGTCTATTTGCTGCAGTTGAGGAGCTGGAAAACACGAATGTGCGATTCAGTAGGTAGAAAGAGTGGTCACTTTATGGATGGCGGTCTTTACCAATTGCCACCCAAGCAGTAGGGATGGGTATAGTTACAAAAGTATCGATATTTTGTATCAATAATGTATCTTAACCGAGTATTGATATCTCAAGTATTGTTGGGCATGAGTATCGATATTTTAAAATATCGAGTATCGATACTTTAGTGTCCCAAACTATCAATATTATCCAATATTCCCAAGAAAAATCATTTTTTCAACAATGCTTATTCATTTTTCGCAATCAAGTGTCTTTAGCGCTTTAGCTTTCTTGTTTAAAAAAAAAATAATAATTTTTCGCAAAAGATTATTGGCCCCAACGAAGTTCGTACCATTGTCAGACCAAATGACGGCAGGTACTCCTCGCCTGGCCATAAAGCGCTCTAGACACTGCATGAACGAGTCTGTACTAAGATCTAGGACTGCCTCTAAATGTACAGCTTTCGTGGCCAAACATACGAACACTGCTAGGAATATTTCAATTTTTCTAGTTCCTCTCAGTCCAGTGATTGGTACGGTAAATGGTCCAGCAAAATCTATTCCGGTCTGATTAAATGTACTCGTTCAGCTGGTAACTGCCCCATTTTGGGCTGGAATGACCTAGGTGCGATCGAGAAACAGCGCAAACAACCGGACAAACACTTGTTCACAACATTCTGTCCATTGACGATCCAGTGCTTGGTTCTAATATGAACTAACGTCGCTCTTGGACCTACATGCAAAGAACTCTGAAGCGCATGACGAACTACAAGATCAGTTAAAACGTCTTTAGCGGGAAGCAGAGTGGGATGCCTGGTCTCAAAAGAGCTATCTGCATGATCAAGTCTGAGTAAACCATCGTCAGACCTAAAAATGGCCAGCTGCTTCATCAGCTTGGTACTTGACCCTTTATGATCTATTGAACGAATCACGTCGGGGAATTCTCTAGCTTGCGCACAACGGAAAAGAACAAGTTCCACGTGCTTCAGTTCAGATGTGTCGAGAGGCAGAACTTGCATAACCAACTGTTCTAATGTCAGAGATCTACGTCGACGGGGAACTGAACGGTTCCTACAGTTCCACTGATGACAGTTCCGTGATTTTCTCCATGATATTATTTGTGCAACCAAAGAGTAGGTTTGCTCGAAGAAGCAGTCCTGAATGGTTCCCCTTTCCAGTTCTGGTTTGGTTCTGAACTGGTTCCGGACTGCTTCTCCAAACAGACCAAGTACTGACCCAAAAGCCTCTCCACCTTCTTCAATTTTTAGAAATTATGTTGAATTTTCCGCAAGAACTGTATCAATATTCGATATTTAGAAATATCGAATCCAAAGTATCAATATCCAAAAATACAGATACTGAAATATCGGATAGTGCAGTATCTATTGAAGAAGAAGAATAGGTAGTAGCCCCTTTAGCTATCTTTAGTCTATTGTTTCTCCTTCCCCCCTCTATTCAACTAACTCCTTCTTGTCTAGTTAACCTATATTGTGCGATCTCACTCAGTGTCCTTTTTCTAATAAAAATCGTTCTTTTGATAAGTGTTTCTTATTTAAATTGGCCAAGAGGTTATGGGCCCAGTAAACTCAATTTCGAGTCAGTGAAATGTCGACCAAATTCGGGAATTCGCCGCGGAATTTTTGTAGTGGAACCTTGCTACATGTGCGCGTCTGAAAACGTTTCGACAATGGCCACCTCGAACACTTCAATACCCATAACTCGGTTCAATGGCACAGGATTCCAAACCTGGAAAATGCGTGTTCTGTCTGTCCTGGAAGACCTGGAAGTTGAACCGAGTTATGGGTATTGATACTGAAATATCGAGTATCGGTACGAAAGTATCGATATTTTGAAATATCAAGTATCGATACCCATCCCTACCCAGCAGTAGAAAATCGTACAATTGCCACCCGAGAGGTCAGGGCTTGCCGGGGCGACCATCAACTGCCTTCCAGAAACGTTACCATTTCCCCCCCCCCACCCCCCCCGCATCGAAATGAAAATTTACTATTGCCTTCCGGAAAAAGGAAATCTTCCCGCAGTACTAACTTTCAACTGCTAGACATAGCTGTGGTAAATTTAATCAGAATAATTTCACGGCTATTATCTCCACTGTCATTATTAAATAATGGCCATAAGGGCTAACGTTTTTCGGTCATTTATCAAATTTTGATAAATGACCGAAAAACGTTGGCCCTTTGAAAAGCATTCAAGATTGAAATATCATGGATATCTTGCTTTGTTGATGTACACAATTGTCGACAGAATCTGAAATTGAGGCAAATTCCCCATTAGGTAATTGACAATAAATAGGGTCGCAGGCGAGTTGCTATTGAATGGCTATAGACCCCCAACTCAGACATGAGCTGTCCATCCAGTCTCCATGCGTTGCATGCTACTTCTATACTTTGACAGCAGATGGCCAAAAAATAGTAAAACCCGATGATGAATAAAAGATCCCATGGGACCTGAAGGGGTCAAGATAACTTAAAATACAGTAATAATGGTGGAAACATGGTTTTCTCCAGAGACCTAAAGCGAGCTTAAAGCTACATCAACAGTGGGGGGTTATTGATGAAAATCGAAGTTTTGTTGTGAATTTGAACCATGAATTGTATTTTATAGAATCCCCCTTGCCAATTCTAATCAGAGCACGAGTAAACAAAGATGGTAGAGCTGGAGGTAAACCTGGGTAGATGCTCATATTGCTCACCAAGATGGAAGTTGGTAGGATCAATCCCTTCTGTTGTTTTACCTTTTGACGGTTGTGATGATCCAAAGTCAGAGAATAACCTCCACCAGGCCTAAACACACAAAATACGAGGCGCTCACCTGTGTTGCCCTGAGCAGAGTCGGTGTATCGCTCTTCCCTCCGTTCGAACGTCAGGATAGCGTTAGACTCGATGGTGATCTCCTCCCTGAGCGAGCCTTCGCTCACAGACTCCGCCACGTCTCCCCCTCCGGTCACGTTCTTCTGGTCGTCCAGAGACCTTCTCCTTCGACCGAACGCGTTGTATCCTCTGCAGTTCACCTGGAATGAATTATGAAACATGTTACTATTGCCTTAGTGGGGAAGAAATGTTATGAACCTACCTCCACTGCTACTTCAGTAAGTAATTATTATAGACGTCTCAAGAATGCCTCCCTACGCCTTGCCAATAAATGGTCCAAATCCTACGCTCAAGTGATGATGTGGACGCGAGTGAAAACTCAATTCTCCGTCCATCGAGCGGTTTCCATGAGGCTAAGAGGCCCAAGGAAACAAGTCAGAAGACTCGGACTGGAGGACGGAGCAGCAATTTGGCTCCCACAAGATTAAAACCTACATTCACGCTCGCTTGCTCGCACGCTCGTAAAAAAAAAACCCCTTTGGCATACCAATTTGAACTTTTGGCAAATCCATTACGTTTCGACAACAACTGGAGTCCTTGTCCACCTTTATTCCTTCCACAATGTTCAATAAAGTGTTCTTTCTCTCTTATAGACGTTGCATAGTAGTTAGTAAGTAGTAGAAGTAATCTTGAAACGTACAACTGAACACAGGTATAAAATTGATCAAAACAAAGTAAATAATTGATTGGAAAAGGAAAATGAAATTCTATATTATTGAAAAGAGACTCGGTTAGCTGGGGTAGGGCACCTGCCAGGTTCAAAAATTGAACTCTCTAATCAACGTTGCCTTGTAGCGTTAGACAGTAAGGCAATAAGTGCCAGAGAGTTCCAATCCGCTCCGTTTAGTCGGCTGATGGCACCCTCTGGTGAGAGTTCGCGCCTTCCAAAGCAAGCCACCCGGAACTCCGCCAGGACGGGACAGACACACAGAAAGTGGTACAGGTTTTCTCTATCGTGGCCGTTGCATATTGAGCACTCCTCTGATCGGTGCGTGCTCTAGGGCTTGGCGATATGATACCAACTAGCCTGAACAGCCATCTTCTGCCTCACAAACTCAGCCCACTTTTTCTGTTGAAACTGCAGCTCTTAACGCTCGGGTTAAGCTTCCGATAGTGTAAACCTTTCAGAGTCAGCTGCCTTCATAAAAAATGGGAAACTCCTGCACGTTACATAGTAGCTATGTTCATAATTTAATTTAAAATACTTTTTAAAATTAATAAGTCCCATAAAATGCGGGGGGAACAGACGGAAAAAAAATTGAATAGAAAAATAAATTTTAAAAAATATAATGAAGAGGTCACCCAGGACTAACCAAAGAAGGCTCTAGGATTATGTGAAGAGGGGGAAGGTAGGAGTGGGAGAAAGGGATGGAAGGAAGTGCGTCAATGCAATGACAATCAGTTCATATATGAGCCCCGGAAGACGCGGATGGTGATACCACGGAGCACTCCCGCCGAGATCCCTAGCTTGAGGAACTTGGAAGGAAGCCCTGGTGAACTCTGAATTGATCAGAAGAACCCCCTTTCCACCAATGACCTTGATGTAATTGGGTGCTTTTCGCTCAAATATAATTTGCCTTAGATTTTGTCTGTCATATATTTGCCTGCCAGATCTGTCCCATGTTCGGGAGCAGAGCAGCAGCGAGTTTTTGTTTATTTGTAGCGTAAGAACTTACGTTTTGGTCCAGTTTGAATAAGAACTTACTACTTACAGTCCCTCTCGGTCATATTCTAATAGTGTATATGACTGAAAAACCAAGCAGATGATGCTCTCAAAGGCCCTTCTACATTTCCATTATGGAAGTCATTGCCACCCTTAATACATTCATATATTATAACCATTAGGTGCAAATCACAAAAATCATGAAAGGTGTCATCAGTGGTAACTTATCGAAGCAGCAGTCAACCGCAGTACTCGATCATTCTCATTCCAAAACGTAAAGCCTTCAAGAAAAAAGCAAATTTTGTGATGAAACTCTGTGAAAGATCACCGAAAATGACGCGAAAGAAAAAGTGCGCACTCCTCGTCGTTCACTTCTGCGCATACGGTACCGTGAAATCCTAGTAACAACCATAACTTTCACTGTCCGCATTAGATGACATTTACAGGGGACTATGGAAGTTGGGACTACGGTTCCACCAAATTTGGAGGGCAGTGCAGGTACTTGGAGATTGAAGTTATGAATATCCTTGTAACGGATCACCTGTACGATCGTGTTATGGATACGACGGAGCGATGTGCCACACCCACTTGGAAGTCGTTTTTTTTCCAGAGTTTGTGTGACTTGAGAATCTCAGGAAGCGACCTTTAGTATGAAGGTAAATAATGGGTAGAGGAGGATGCACGGCTATAACACCCATGACATACTTCTTTTCATTGGGAACCTTGACGAAAGAACCAACAAGAAAATCACGGGGAAACTTGAGTGTCACCATTACTAACTTCGATATGAGCATTAACTGACAGTAGTTGAACACTACTAACAACCTAACTACCCCCTCCTTATCTCTCTACCTGTTGGAAACATTCGTATAATAACAAAGGGACAAACCAAACTAATCGTGCTCAGACAAAAACTACGAAAAAAAAAAAAAAAAAAAAAATCTGTAGGAAAAATTCGAAAATAGAGAAAATGTCAATAACATCTTGTGAAAAGAAGAGTTCAGAGGCCAGAATTTGTTACGCAAAAGTTTTATATCGCCAAAACATTTTTTTTGGAAAAAAAAGCTGCAAATTATTGCACAAAGGTCTATTATTTTTCTGTGTGAAAACAAACCGAGATGATCGAATTTTGGTTAGCTAAAATTTCAAAGGAGATTGGGCCTCTTTTGCGATTCACACTCGTGTTTCTGATTTATCGTAAGCTGAACCCTTTAAGTTTTCGTAAGTAGCGAACTCTTAGGTCCTATAGAGCTCTGGGTCTCATTCGGTTCTAAAAATACTACTCTTATTTTAAATTGGTGAAAAAAACAATACCTTTCGAGCAAGGGCACTTTTGAAAATTACAACCCCTATTTTTCACCCCTTAGAAGTGACCTAAATCAACCAAGAGCTTCGGGGCACAACTAGCAATCGAGTCCAAAAATACCAAATTTCATCAAAATCGGTCCAAGGTAACTAAGGAAAGTGCCGCGTACGGCGGAAGGGCGGATTTTATTTTTATTCAATTTTAGGAACATAATTTGAAACAAGCCATAAATTTTGAGGGGGGTTAAAAAATTTTGTTTTCTTGTTCAATTCTAAAGTTTTATTATTGAAAAAAATAAACCAAAATAACTCTAAGAATCGAGTAAAAAACATTGTGTTGGTATATAAATTTTTTTTAAAATATCATTTTGAAAAAATTTAAAATTTTGTTGTATGAATAACTTATTACAAAAAGTGGAAAATTTTGAAAGTTTGAAAGTTACTAGATATTTGCAGTTACCCGCAGGCTAGAGAGTATTCCGAAACACAAAGACGACGGTAGAAAACACAGTCGATTTTATTATTATTAGTACCTAGATTTCAGCTGTTGGTGGGCCAGCAGCTATGAATGACACTAGTATATTCATCAAGGTTCTCCCCGGGATGTACACAGTATTGGTGTTTTATAATTGGGACTCAATAATGGCTGACGATTGAACAAAGATGATTTTGTTTTGACGAGTAGAGTCACGCCCTTTTTAACGAAAGTGTCCAAAAAATGGGGATGGAAATCGAAGGTGTTCGGCTTACTATGGCAATAAAGGCGATCCATAAGGTGAGGTCGGAATGTAGCTTCATGACTGTTCAGCTTCAGAGAGCTCGCGATGATATCATGTGGGCGAGGAGTGTGACTGGAGGATGAAGATGTAACTGGAAGGTGCGAAGGAAGTCCGACCACGGGGAAGGGATGGAGAAGGCCTTTGACTGCCTCGAAGGTGGGAGAGGACGGCGAGCTTGCGAAGCCGCGTCATGGAGAAGCGATGAATAGGGAACAGAAGGGACTCATTCAACCTCTCATTGTTCTCCTAGTCGATTTCGGCAACTTCCTCGAACCCTCCTTTTCGACGGATCAGGAGAATTCGCTCCTTCCCAGCTTGGGACTACCATCTCTGGACCCGCAGCATCGGGTTTTCAGACAACATTTTCAAATTTCAAAAAACTATTTTAACCGATTTTTTGCCACTTTTTAAATTTAATAATTGTTTACTTTGATTGCTAAGGCGATTTGAGGGGTTCGCCGATGGGGCGGGCGGCGCAGCAGCCAGCGAGGCCTCCCGAAACCCTCAGATCGCCTTAACCGGAGCGTCGATTCCGTTGAAAAAAAATTCAGGTTTTTCCGCTTTCAAACACACATTTCTGTAATAAATCCTACTTTAGAAATGAAAATGACTAAACCGTTGGAAAGGTGAGCTTGTGGTGCAACTTTTAGGCTCACAGGAAAGCATTTACACGCTGGAAATTAAGGAGTTATGAGCGGTTGAAAAAAGTTGAGATTTTCAAGGTTGGACAATTTTTCCTCTTCAAGTTCGTTTTTCACCCGTTTCGCCTATTTAAAAAACTTTGGTTCTCCATCAGGGAGATAGGAAATTTAACGCTCCTTCCAACGGTATAGTTAGTTTTAATTTTTTACTGTATTCAAAGGGAGTTACGGACGTTTTAGTGACATAAGGTAAAAAAAAAAACTTCAAATTGAAAAAACTTGGAAAAACAAGGGGTTAAACGAAAAATTTGCAAATACTGAAAAAAAATGCTGCCAAGTTGGGAGAACGGTGATGTGAGGACTGAGGTATCCAAAAACGCGTAATGTTTAGAATAGAAATTATTGCACATTGAAAAAGTTTGAAAGTTGTAAAAATCAATTATTGATCGTCAGTTTTAAGTGCAGGTGGGATGAAAAGTGACCCCAGAAGGGGTCGTGTGTTCGGTATGTTGATAATAATTTAATCGTTCTAGTTTATTAATAGCTTCTCTTGATTACGAATCAGATCATTAAGGAATATTAATTTGGTGGGTGTTATTTATAAACAGCTGCCTCGAGTTCTTCAAAGTCGAATTCCACTCTTTGAGATCGCAATAATCGCCAATACTCAGTTCGTGGGACGTCCAAGTAGGGTGGACTCAAGGAAGTCGAGACGGAGTCCTTGGAATCAAACCTACGACTTGAAACCACGCTCGGCAGCCCGTGCAAACACCATCCCCGGGTTCTCCTCCATTACACAACTGCAGACTTTCGTCCACGCACTATTTACCCCGCTCTCGGCTACGCCGTACTATCGAGTTCAAACTACTTCGCCATGTTTAACGACCCAGATATACGGCTGTTCTATGAAACACGCTCCCCGTTGAATCGTACCAATTTAGTACACGCTGCAAATAATAACACAACGACTAAAATTCAAGGATCATGGAACATGCTTTATCCGTGTTTCTTGTGTAATATGTAAACGACGTAAATATGATGATTTTTTATTTTATTTTTAGAGCGTTTATTTGTCAATATATCAACTAGTAACATTTGAGGTGTTGTACATCAGGTAACTATCTAGATATTTACTTCACATATATATCACGCATTTCTCATGCAACTGTTAGTCCAATGACTTTCACTACAATAAAGTGATAATTTCTAGAAAAATGGGGTGTGCGCATGGGTCGGAAAACAGTTTATTGTTATTTTCAATCTAAACTAGACCTCATTCTGAGAATTTTGACACCAACCGCGACCTTCTAGCATGAGAAGAACTTTTGACATTTTATGTCTTTACTATGGCACATAAATGAAAAATCGTCACGTGGGGATCGTCACGCGGGGAGCGTTACGCGGAAATTTCTGATGATTTTCACGTACAACCAATCGTTCCTAGGGAAAACTAACTTCCTCATTTTCCACCCCACAAAAATCGTTCACCACTCATTGGAAAGCTCTCAATTCATTAAACATAAGACATAAAATGTCTCTCGTGGTTGCGTACTTGTACGAAAGCTGTATCCACCGTTTGTGTTTCCCTGTTTTGTTGCAAATTAGTAGTAGAGTCGAACCCTACCCGGTGGTGTGCCCGAAAGGGTAACACCCTGTATAAATTTTCCTTCGAAATTCACAAAAGACATAGACAACTCAATCATCTTTCTACGATTTTTCAAAGTTTAAAATGTTCATGACGTCACAGTTGGCTGAGGGGTCCTGCCCAAGCAGGAGGGGCGTGTAACGTCATAAACTTTGGAAAATCATTGTAAAAGATCTACTCATCCGAAAAGAGAACGGCTGGTGTCAAAATTCTCAGGATGAGGTCTATTTTCGATTAAAAATTTAAAAAATCTTGATGAGCATGTGGGTTAATTAGAAATTCCAAGAGCAATATTATTTCTTTGTCGAAAAAACCATCAAAACTATGGATTGTTGGAAAAAACAATCGATTGTTGCAATCCACAATCGGTTACCCTGAGGTTCAACACTCACGCTCATTTGTTTGTCTTTTTTTTCAATTTTTTTTAATTTATGAATTTCAACGAGGAATTATCACCACTTATTCAAAACACTGTTAACAGAGGTTATAGATCAGAGAGGAAGGTATCATTTCAGAGGCTTCCAGGAGGAAGGTTATCATTTCATCCGTTCCATCCATGTGAACCTTCCACTGACTCTGCCTACCCCCTCAACTGGTTTTCTCATCTTTCCATCCTTCCGACCTTTCTGTCTCTTGTGAATCCAGCTTAAGACCATAGAGTAAGTGGTCAGCATCCATTCATGCTCACTCCAGCTGATGAATATCTTCGTACAATGACATGAACTTCGTAAGTTTCAATCATCAGACACCCCTTCAGCCCTTCTTGCTGCACCTTTTTGAAAAGTCCTAATACTTGCAATGAGAAATTATCAAGACAAAACATGAACTCTTACCGGTTGACATTTGCCGAAGCACACTCGGATGTTACACTGGAACCGGATGTTGTCGCTGCTCGGGAATTTGAAAGCGTTGAAATTAGCGAGTAAGGACTGCGTATCGGCGTTGTAGTCCCATTCGCCGAATATTGTGGGGTCCGTCGCACAGCCGTTCTCGTCCGTGACGATGTACTCGTTTTCGACAGAGTCTTCCATCGTCTTGGCGACGCAGCTGCGAGCGAAACCTCCGTATATACCTGCAAGGAAACCAGGGATTAAACCATCTCCACACTTGGATTTCAAAGGTGATTTTATGTAAGTGGTAGGTTGTCCGATGCTTAAAAGAGAAAGGTAAAGAATTGCAGAGTAACAGAGACAACCTTTTCATAACAGAAAAGAAAGCTAACTAATGGGTGGCAAGCATAGATAAGTGGATAGATTATTGCGATGGTGGTGCTGCCCGATGCCTGCCTGAGGTACTATAGATTGATTGATCAGGTGCTATGGGTATGTTTCATGTAAATTATAGAAACTGGAATCGTCATGAAATTTGTTTTTCCAAAATTCAAAGGAGAAGAGAAAAGAATTCTTCTTGCATAGCTTAAGCGTGTTACATTGATGAAACAGGAAACAAGAATCCTTGATTGCTGCTATCTCATGAGACATGAGTCTGAACTACATTCAGAGCGTGCACCTATCAGAACGCCTTTCAGGATCTCAGCCTCACCTTCCAGGCTCATGTACTCTATCTAAGCCAATAGTAGCCTAAGTGGCACTAAGGTACCAGTCATTTTTCCATTTGAGAAGCAGCGTCCAGGTTGCCTTCTGCAATGGAGGTTATTAGCAAACACAAATCTACAAGTAACCTGGCCCTACAGTGACATCATTGAATTTTTCAGATTGATTCTTGAAAGTTTACTCAAAATACAATTGAGTACTTCAGGAATTGATAAATCACAATGTTTATAAATAGAATACTAGAGCCTAAGAGTCTACTGTATTAGTCTCCTAGTCATCAAAATTTCTCACCAGGGGGCACCTTCAACTCTAGCGTCTTCTTGAGTTGCTCTCTTATTTCACACATTTCTGCCTCACTGTATAACTAGAGAAATCTACTTATATGAACCTACTTCTATTGAAGAGAAAATAGTTGCTCCTAGAAGGCAGAAAACCTCGTCACTGGAGCCATTTTTGCGCTCTACGAGCTGTTCTTATCTGTCCTGTGATTGGCCGTGAATCTGACAGTTAACAGACACAAAATTGCACTGATTCGTATCGTAAAATTTAAACAGGGTGTCCAGCGATTCCCCCCAAAAAAATGTCCTGAGTTTTCCAGGGTAAATTTTCGACTTTTCCCAGGGTTGTGAATAAATTAAAATATAAATAAATGTTATCATAATTTATAAAAAATTCAGGTTTTTGAGACATTTTGCAATGACATATAGTAGCTTATCTCAAAAGACCAAAAAAAAGGGGGGGGGGGAGGGTTCTTATTTCAAAGATATGTAGGTAGGTTTCGAAAAAGTCGAAAACGGACGTGAAAATCATCGAAACTTGTTGGTTTACTCGAGAGAAACGACCACTTCAAAGGCTTGTGAGAACATATCATGGCTAGTTCCACGGAATAAAATTACTACATTCTAAGTCAAACTTTCAGGTGTCCGTACTAAAAGGTTTTCCCTCAGACCGCGCTAGAACTTTTTCTAGGGTTTTCGAAAAAAAAGAAATTCCCCGAATTTTTCAGTAGAGTAAAATTCCTTGAGTTTTCCCGGATATCTAGGTCGCTGGACACCCCGTTAAACCATATTGAAACACAGTTGAAATTCAACCAAGAGCTTAGTGGTTCTCGCAGGAGAAAAGGTTCCATAAGAATCTTCGTGTTTGGTTGAGAAAAATCAACAGTGCAGCGTCTGGTTTGGTGCCAAATTGTCTACACTTCCTTTCACGTGTAAAAATTCTTTGTTTACTCACTTGAAGGTTGGACTTCAACCTGCAGCATGAGGTTGTCTCCTATCTCCGCGGAGTTGATCTCCTGACCAGAGTTGGTGACGATCCTCATGAGGCACGTCGGCGGTGGACCGGTGTTAGCGATGGTACCAGCCGTCGTGAGCATGGATACGTTGAAGCCCAGCGTCACGTTCTGCTCACCCGTGGTGTAGACGCACTTGATGTGATACGCTTGCGTCTTGAACGTAACCAGCATTGGGTGTTTCTGTATGACGAGGACGAAACTTGCCTGGCCCTGAAAAATGCGAGAGATACATCAAATAAAGTACATAATTGTAAGCATACAAGAATAGCATTGATACTAATTAGTTGATAGATTCAGTTAGTGCAAGCAGGCTGGGTTTTCTATATTCCGCTGTTTGTAAAGAAGGCAGAATTACGTTCAAAGGATCGTTATATCAGAGTTAACTTCATGAGAAACCAGCCTGCTTATTGTGAAAGACCAGAGGCTGGTCAGGGTAGGTAGACACTACAAGGTAGGTAAATTGGTCGAATGAAATTATCGTAAAATTTTTAATAGGACAACTCTCATTTTGACTATGGTGTTGATATTAAAAGCATACGAAAAGCAATGAATCCATAGTCCAGCTATATAAAATAAAAAATATAATCAAGAAAGTAGCAAAAATTGCTAATTAACAGCAATTTTTAATTTCAAACTAGTTCATTTGATGGAACGTTATTCTAACCAAAGTAGCAAGTGAATGGAACTGGTGGTTTAAGATTTCTAGATCTCTTCTCCAGAGTGGATGATGATATATGTGTTGCCACCATCCATTTGACCTCTAAGAAACAACTCGTCCTCCCATAGGCTCTCATGATGTGCTTCTAAAATTGATTATCCCTTTCTTAACCCATTCCAGGAGGATGATATTCTCCCCTTATTGGTGAACTAATATTACCCCAAAGCCCTATCGCACTGGTTTTCAAGTCCATAGGAAGGGATTGATGACTTCAGGGGCTCTAGAGGGATGGGATGACCATCGATATCTTCTTATTCCATGGTTTGTTTTAGTGAGTACAGCAGTGCACGCTGTTTGTCAGTAGCTTATACCTGACCCGCAAGACCCCATGGAAGTTCACAGTCGAGAAATTATTTCAGAAGGAAGGTACCGCATTGAATGGGTTAAGTCACCCCACAGTTTTCTGTCTCCTATCTTTTGCCGACCTGCCAAAGCTACCACTGTGAATGACATCTACCAAAAATCCATATTAAAAATCAAAACCCCCGAAAATAATATACGAAGGTCAGTGACTGGATACTTACATTGACGTGGATGAGACCGCATGTACCGAAACTGACTTTGAATATTTCAGTTCTCGGTTGGGAGTCAGTCGGGAGAGAAACGACTCTTCTGCACCTCTCGTCTTTGGAGTGTCCTTTGACGTAGAGGACTCCGTTGAAGCCCTTCTCCTCGATGTGGATCTCAACCTGGACACCGTCGGACAAACAGCTCACAACCATGTCGGGCCGTGGGAAGTCAGTCCTCATGTGAGTCGTGGGTGGAGCTGCAATTTTAAATAAATATTAAACTACTACGAAGAAACAGGTCGATGTTGAATATTACAGCTCATGTTTCAGTCACTTTTTGAGTTTACGGTTGTAACACGATTGCAAAAGCACAACTATTAAATTTTCAGATAATTATGTGCTAAACAAAAAACTATAGAAATTTTGATATAATATCCATTCATGTAAATTAGGTTCCAATATCATTCAAGATACTTACTGCAAGAGCCATCAGGGTTCCTGTTGTATCCTGATATGCACTGGCAGACAGCGACGTGTCGTGTGGTGTTACAGAAGGCGTTTGCGACGCACTTCTTCTCCTCGCAAGGATCCACGCACGTTTTAGTCTCAGTGTGGCAGTAAAGATGATCAGCACAGTCAGAGTCGACTTCGCACTCCCTGAAAACAGGTTTGCAGTATCCATTGGCGTCAAGGACGTAGCCGTGATCCGTCGGACATTTGCAGTTACCCCGTTCGTCGATAATCAATCCCTTTTCCAAGTCGCAGACGCAGTGTCCCCTCTCGTCAATCTTGAAGCCAAGTTCTGGGAGACACCGGACGCATTCGTCGTTGTGGTTGAGTGCGGTACCCGGAGGGCACACGCAATTGCCACTCTCGTCTCGCACGAATCCTTTATCTGGTGGGCACTCATTCACTGAAAACAGGTCAAACATTAGTGTTAGGTATAATTTGCTCTGTGATCGAAGTTTTGAATGGGAAATCAACGTAACAGTTCATTGTGGATGTTTTCATAGTGATGAAATTGAAAATAAAGAAGGGGACACATGGAATCCACAGCTTAAATCACACTTTTTCATTCTATTTACAAGCAACTGGTGCCTCACCTTTAATGCATTCGACAGCCGCATTTCCGTAGTAACCTGGTAAACAGACACACGCCATAGTGCGAACTGGAACAGTGTCAAACACTTGGCACATAGTGTTGGTTCCACAAGGGTTGCTGACGCAAGGGTTCGTGCATTGTTTATTGATACAAGCAGTTTGGGATGGACATTCCGAGTCACTTTCACAGCCTCTTTCAACTGTAACAGAAACGTGCAATTTCAGAAATACAAACCTGAGCAGTCATGGATTTATCAAACGATTTCCTAGGTAGTAAATAATTAGGTACCTTCTTTGCAGCCTCTCTGGAGGTCCCCGATGTAGCCAGGTGGACAAGAGCAGTCGGCAAAGTGGTTGAACACAGTGCACTCGGCTGGCTTGCTGCATGGGTTGTGTTCTTCACAGGGTGAAACGCATTTCGTGTTGACACAGGCTTTGTCCGAGGGGCAGTCACTATTGGATTCACATTGAACATATACACAGCCAACTTGAGGGTTTCCAGTCATTCCTGGAGGGCAACTGCATAAAGCATGGTGGTTGCTGCCATAGCAAACCGCGCTTGTGCCGCATGAGCTGCCATCCGGAGAACAGACTGGTACACACTGCCTATTCAGACAAGCGTGCTGACTAGAACAGTCACTGTCGTGTCGGCATCCAACTACGAATAAAACAAATGATTGAATAAATCAAGGATAAGAGTCAACCACATAATTGATAGAGTCAAAACATTCATAATACTTACTTTTAACACATTCGATATCTGGATTTCCATCATATCCTGGTAGACAAGAGCATATTGGTTTGTGATCCTTGACTCTGCACTCTGAATTAGGTCCACAGTCACAAGGATCTCTACAGATGGCATTTACACACGCTCTGTCAGATTGGCAATCGCTGTCTTCAATACATTCTCCAATCTTCTGAATGGGTGGTGTAGCTTTACATGTTCCGCTTCCACTAGAAATGTACCCTGGTGGGCACTCGCAAATCATAGTTCGAACAGGAAGAGTGGACACAACCTGGCAATGGGCCGGTCGTTGACAGGGCTCCAGGACTGTGCATGGGTCTTTACATCTTCCATTGAAACAAGCAAGCAGTGATGGGCAATCGCCATCGACCGTGCATTCAGGCTCAATTTTGGTTCTACATGATGTGTAAGGATTTCCTTCTAAACCAGGTGGGCAGCGGCAAAGAGCCAAGTGATTTTGAATGTGACACTCCGCTTGAGGAGCACACGGGTGTTCGTAGACACATGGGTTGATACATTGAGCATTGATACACGCTCTGTTGCTAGGACAATCCGAATTTGATCTACATCCGATAACGTTGCATCTTTCATAAGGATTTCCCTGGTAACCGCTCAAACAGCGGCATTCAGCCCTGCTTCCAATAGCGAAACACTCAGCATTATTACCACATGGGTCTTCAACAACACAAGGGTTGATGCAATGACCGTTTATACACGCTTTTCCAGATCCACATTCAGATTCAGTTCTGCAGCCAACTGTAATTTCAAACAATAAGAATCAATATAAAACATGAAATTATTACAACCTCAAGAGGAACAACTAATAGTAATCATCATGTAACGCACCAATTCTACACCCGATGTCAGGGTTTCCGTCATAGCCAGGAATACAAGAGCAAATCGGTCTGTGATCGCTGACTAGACATTCTGCGTTGGGGCCACAGTTGCATGGATTGCGACACATTCTGTTGATGCAGGTTTCATTTGATGAACATTCTGAATCCAAGGCACATCCCGGTGGAGTTGGAACTATAACTGTAAATGAAAAAATTATGTTTTAGAATTCAGTGAATTGTGAAAGGGATAATCTTAATATCATAGAGATATAATGAAAGAAAATTACTTGGTTTGCAATCTCCTTCTTCGTTGGGCACCCATCCGATAGGACAAGTACACACCATAGTGCGGACCGGAACAGTGTCAGATACACTGCACATGGCAGTGGAACTGCAAGGTGTTAATTCTGTGCACGGGTTTCTGCATGTATTTTTTATGCATGCCAATTTACTGGGACAGTCGACATCGTGTTCGCATTCTGGAGCATTAGGTCTTGGAGGTGGTGGTTTATGACAGAAAGACATCGGGTTGCCTAGCGGCATGTCATCCGGGCATCTGCATCCAGCCACATGGTTCCTCACGAAGCAGATGGCATTCGACGCACAAGGTGGGTTCGCCATGTCGCTGCAAGGATTGACACATCTGTGCTCCAAGCAAGTTCGATCCAGCGGACAATCAGCGTCCACATTGCATTCAACATGGTCGCATCTGATGTTAGGGTTGCCTTGGTAACCTGGGTTACATTTGCACTGAGCACGATGGTTGGCACCAAAGCATTCAGCATTTGTACCACATGGATCACCAAGTATACACGGATTGACACACTCTCCATTGTAGCAAGTCTTATCTGAGCTGCACATGCTATCAGATTCGCATCCAACTGAAATAATATGAAACATTACGTAGTAAACTTCGAAAACAACTGTAATCTTTCAACATGTAACATGAACAAATGAACTTGTACCAAAATCCAACACCACTTACTCTTTTCACAGCCAATTTGAGGATTGCCAGAGTATCCAGGTTTGCAGAAGCAAATAGGGTAGTGGTCTTGTACTCGACAATCAGCGTTAGGTCCGCAGTTGCAAGGACTTACACAAAGTCTGTTGACGCACGATTCCTGTGGGCTACATTCCGAGTTGGACACACATCCCACCGTAGAGTCTGCAGCTGTAACATTAATAAATCGATTATTTTCAGAATACAAGCATTTCAATTATAATAAGAATGTGTGGGAGTACTACCTAATTTTCTTCTGCGGCATAAATACAGGCGAAACTTACGAGGATTGCATCTGGTGTATGGATCACCAGTGAAGCCAGGTGGACATCTGCAGGTTGGCTGGTGATTGTTGGTGAAACAGAATGATCCAGGAGCACACGGCGATCCCACGGCACAAGGATTCACACACAATTGGTTCTGGCAACGTTTGTCACCAGCGCAATCATCGTTGTGAGAGCATTCAGCAATCGGTGGAGGTGTTGGTTGATCTGGAATTTAAAAAATCAATAATAAGAGATGAATAATATTGAACAAGAGTAGATATTTTTTACATCAAAATGACTAAATGTGTCAACAACATTTGATTTTGAAGTAATTCTTGATCATACCGTATGAACATTCGATGTGAGAATTGCCTCTGAATCCAGGTGGACAAGAGCACTGAGCTTGATGTCCTTGAGATACACACTGTGCATTTAGTCCACAAGGGTCGATTCTGCAAGCTTCAATGCAAGATCCTCTCACACACCTGTCTGAATCACTGCAGTCGTTGTCTACCTTGCACTCTCTCGTATCTACGTCCACTCCTAAAACGAGGAAGCAAACAAATGAAATATACGACTTAAAAAAAGACGTCTGCGGAAATATTTGTAGTTTTACTTACTTATTGGTGTACAATGTCCATCAGCAGCAGCAATGGTGTCAGCAGGACACTGGCAAATGACTGTACGGAGTGGCAAACTGTCCTGAACTCTGCACTCTTGGTCAGGAGCACAAACGGCAGGAAGCGTACAAGGATTTTGACATTGTTTGTTGATGCAGGCGAGTTTAGAACCACAATCAGAATCTTGAGTACATTCAGGTCTTGGCGTTTGACGATAATCTGTAGTAAGTAGAATACAAGGTAAGTAATTGAAACAAATAAAAATAATAATTAACATGATAAAATGCTGAAGATATAAATTAATGAAAAATAATTCAGAAAACGTACCATTGCACTCGACGTAAGGATCTCCTTGTGTGTTGTCATCACAAGTGCAGATAGGTTGATGTTCCCTAGCAGTACAGATAGCCCGACGCCCGCAAGTGTCTTTCTCGCAGACTGGACGGCACACTCTGTTCAATCTGTCGCAGGCCTCATGATCAGCACAGTCTTCATTGTATTGGCATCCGACCGACACGCAGGAGACATGAGCGTCACCTTGAGTTCCTTGTGGACACACACATTGAGCAACGTGCTGCGTGACGCGACATTCCGCTCCTCGGCCGCACGTCACACTGGTGCAAGGTGAAACGCAGTTTCCAGATATACAAGCCTTCTCGTAAATACAATCGGAATCCACACGGCATTCGGCTGAAAGGAAATCAATATAACTTGATCTAGTACAAGTAGGTAATGAAATACATAAGTAAGCATCAACGATCAATATAAATCATGAGGTAGGTAGTCTTTGAATCATTTGGTTGAGAGATGAATCTCTGAGCTGGGAGGTGCAAGCCCAAATTGTAGGATGAATGGGTGACCCACAAAGTTACAGGATTGGATCTCTCACTCTCTCTCTCTCTTGGATCCATCCTAAGTGGCTGGAATCCATCAGCTGAAACCCTTCCAAGTTGTAGGATGGATCCCTGAGCTGAGCAATGCAAGCCCTTGTGAATGACCAACATGGTTTCCAACGCCTTGGTTTCTTTTACATTTGCGTTAATGTTCAAGATATTTAACAAAAATTGCTTTTGGAACGCTTACGTCTATAACAGCTGACTTGAGGATTTCCTGCCCATCCAAGAGGACAAGCGCACGTAGGTCGATGATTGAGAGTTGTGCACTCTGCTCCTTTACCACAAGGATCGTTCACCCTGCACGGGTCTTGACACCTCTGATTGATACAAGCCCTCAGTGATGGACATTCTGAATCCGCAGTGCATTCTGGTTTGACGTCAGCCGGCACTAGAATGAAACACGAAAACACAAGCTGATGAGCAAATGGGAAACCGACAGAGAAAACAATGTCTTTTAGCCAACAGACATGTCCATGTAAATGTGAACCCTGCTGAGATCAATCAGAAACAAGAATCACAGAAATATTACCTCTGTAGCAGTTGGTAAATGGATCGCCAACCAGCCCTGGCGGGCAACGACAAACGGCTTTGTGGTTCGTTGGTTGACATTCAGCATTCTTGGCGCAAGGGTTCGATAAAGAGCAAGGATTCACGCATTTTCTGTTAACGCATGTTTCAGTCACTGAGCATTCAGAATCGCTTGAACAACCTGGTTCTACCACCGGTGCTATAATAAATAAAACATTGGTATCAAAACATTTTGAAATTACTTTGAAAAAAACCAGAACCATCTTACCTTTTTCGTGTAATAATTGAAATCCATAACTGCATAAAACAGAAGTTGATTACATTTTAATGGATTTGAAAAAAAAATCATGAAAAACTTTTGAAATTCAAGGAATGAATGAGAAAACGGAAGTGAAATGGTTCTAGTAACTCCTGTAAGTTCAAAGCCATACAATCTGGATTAAGCACATAACAATATTAATTTATCAATCATGATGAGGCAGATTCAATTACAAATATAATAATTGTTGCTGGGTGTGTTGCTGTTAACATAATATGACAAATTAGGTATGCATAATACAAATAAATATGGGGGTTTGGGGAGGGGAGGGTGTTAAGGGGGAAAAGAAGACGTTCGTGATTAGCTGCAGGTCTGTAAAAAAAGAATATTAGTGGATACAATGCTTACAATGTTCAATAAACAAGTTGAAACATCAAAAAATTATTATCAAAAAAGAGATGAAAAAATAATGATAATATTGCAGATGATATGGAAAGTAACATCATACATTTCTATTCGAAAAGAAACAATCTCCAACTTTAATAATAATGCGATTCTACAACAAAATATAAACTATTTTGAATCGAATAACGATATCAATGCTTAATCCATTTACGTACATTTTGAGCAATTGGAGTGTTCAGAATATTTGAAATTTAACTAAGAATTTTTTCACAAACTTTTAAATTGTTAAATTGTTTTCCTCCAGGAATAGGTTGAAACCCTCATCTGGCGAAATGTTTAAGAATACCTCATACTCTTCATCAGAGTAATCATGAAATTTCGAAAAACATGTTCAAACGATTCTTTGAGAGTAACCAAGCTCAAATGTGAAGGTTTTCTAGGTGACTGAAACGTTTATAGTAATGAGAGCTAACAAAAGAGATGATGAAATTCGCCCGTTTTTGGGGAGTTTATTACCTCTGTCGCATCTTACGTCAGCGTCACCAATGAACCCTGGTAAGCACTGGCAGGACATAGTTCTCAGAGGGAGAGTGTCTACCACCAGGCATTCTGCGTTCTCTCCGCATGGTTTGGTTTCAAAGCAAGGGTTTCGACAATCACCGCTGAAACAGGCCAATTTACTGGCGCAGTCAGCGTCCTGTTTGCAGCTAGTGTCAGCCACTGGCTCTGTAAGAAATTACAATCATGAATAAATAGTTAAAATAATTTATTGGATTAATTTGACGAAATTTTGCATGACATTTTTACAACAGAGTGGGACTACTAACCTACGTTACAGGTAACGTGTGGGTTTCCTGAGTAGCCTGGAGGGCATCTGCACGTGGGAATGTGTCCGAAAACTGTGCACAGCGCTCCTGGAGCACAGTCGCAAGGATCTGTGCATCTGGTATTTCTACAGGCGAGGTGGGATGGACATTCGGAATCGCTGGTACACTGTGGTCTGAGGCAGGAAACATGTGGGTCACCGAGGGTGCCAGTGGGACAAATACAACGAGCGGTACTGCTGATAACGCGACATTCGGCTCCCAGACCACATTGGGTGTAGCGACAAGGGTCTATGCACTCTTTGTTGACACATGCTTCAGTTGGAGGACATTCAGAATCTGATCTGCAGCCAACTGAAAATAAAATCAAAATTATCATGAATCTGCACAATAACCAAGTATGCAATGTCAATAATGACATGTATTGAACTAAATGAACACAATGAATCAACAAAAGAAATAAAATCTTACTGTCGAAGCACTGAGACAGTCCATTGCCAGTGAGTCCTTCTCTACAGACACAAACAGGTCTGTGCATGAGTACTCGGCACTCAGCATTGTAGGCGCACAAGCTAGTTGTAGCTGCTTGACAAGGATCTGCGCATTTCTCGTTAATACACGCTTTGTTATTCGAACATTCGCTGTCTGATGTACATTCTGGTCTGATAACAATGGGAGGCTCTGCAACAAAGTAACAAAATCATTAGAAATACGATAAATGATTCGAATTCACATCTGAAGTTGAGTACCTAGATTTTTTACACCAAAAAATGACTCATAGAATGTACCTCTTTGAATGGTACACTGTATTCTAGGATTTCCCTCATAGGCAGGAGGACATGAGCATACAGCATTGTGGTTCACAGCTTGACAAATAGCGTTGATTCCGCACGCGTCGGTGCAAGGGTCTTTACACTTCTGACCAAAGCAGGCCTTGTCTCTTGGGCAGTCTTGATTGATGACGCATTCGGGATAGATGCAAGAGGCGACTCCATTCACAACGCGGCATTGTCCGTTTTGGCCACAAGGAGATGGATTGCACGGATCAGGTGGAGGTGCTGTAAAGTATGAAGAATTATTAATTCGAGTGCTTGCTGAATTTCTAGGATAACTAGAGCACTTTATGAACTGAAATGTTACACAAAGCAGATGTCCAAAGTTCTGCAACAATCAGAAGAATCTGTGGTGCAGGTTCAAGCGCTAATAGAGGCATTTCTTTATAACGGAATGAAAATGCGAACAGTACCAACCTGGAATTTGCTTGCATTCCACGAACGGATCTCCTCGATATTCCGGAGGACAGGAGCAGATCGGGCTATGGTTGACGACGTGGCACACAGCAAGGTATCCACAAACGTTGATGCAAGGATCAGCGCACTTGTTGTTGACACAGGCTTTGTTTCTCGGGCAATCCGAACTAATGACGCACTCAGGTCGACATCCTCCACTGCTGCTCGGGCTTCCTTGGAAGCCTGGGAGACATTCGCAGTTCGCCACGCCTTGAATGGCAGAACACCTTGTGTTGGGACCGCAGGGTGATGGGCGGCAAGGGTCCGAAGGTTCTGGTGGAGCTGAGAATGAGTAAAAAAAGGAAAATTGATTATAGGATTACTATTGTAAAGAGAACAGTTTCTAGAACTTATACTATATGTATTACTCTTCTCGACATCTATTCTTACAACTCCAAAATGGGACTTCACCAATTGATAGGATGCACAGGGGGTGCTAACTGAGATTTTATCAATTTGTTTTATAAACCCCATGCTTGGACCAACAGCTAGTCAGGGCTATAGGAATGAAGCAAAAACATACTGCCTACTGTTTTATTTCGACATAAATACTGAGCAAAGGATAAATCTAAAAACACTCACCAGATGGCATAGGACGGCAGGAAACAAAAGCATTGCCGGTGAATTCAGGCGGGCACGAGCAAATTGGTATGTGATTGGAAACAGCGCAGACAGCCCCGAGACCGCAGGTTCCTGGGCAAGGATCAGCGCATTTGCTTCGAATGCAGGCTTGAGTCATCGGACAATCCGAGCTCACAACGCACTCTGGTCGGCATCCTTGGTAAGGGTTACCCTGGTACTCGGGCGAGCACTCACACACGGCGTACGTCCCTTCGACTCGGCAGATGGCGTTCGGTCCGCAAGGAGACGGCACGCAAGGATTTGTAGGGGAAGGAGGTGGCGTTGGTTGAACTGTAAAAGCGTGAAAAACAACTGTTCAATACAATGTTCCGGGAAGTGTTCCCTTTAAGAAATGAGATGATTATTAACAAAGAAAGTACCTAAGCTGATCATATCTGAACCAAAACAGAACAATACTTGTCTGAATACGATAAGGCAATAAATACTGTTATAATTTTCCAATTCTTTGATGCAATATTAGAAACTTTAGTACATTTTTTTAAAAAAGATCAAAAATCGATGAATTCCAACAAAAAATTACGTTTTCAATGTTCTATCCATATAAAAAAACTCAGCAAAATGAACAATTTCTCTTTTTAGTTAATTCAATTTGATAATTTTGCACGAGAAAAAATTCGTTTTTTCATGTTTCAAATTTCAAAATTTGAGTTTTCATGGAATTTTACAGAGAATCTGAATTTTTTATGTAAAATAAAGTAGGTAATTTAAATATACTTTTCTCTGTACTATGAATCAACTAAATCGGTACTATTTTTGTAATAATTTGTTACATTGTTGTTATAATTTTCCACTTTTTATTGCGATAGTAGAAACTTAGGGGGATCTTTCTAAAAGAAATGATCAAAAATCAATGAATTCAGAAAATAAATAAATTTACGTTTTCAATGTTTTATTGATATCAAAAACTCAGAAAAATGAACATTTCCTTTTTCTAGTTTTTCAATTTGGTGATTTTTACCGGAACAAATTCGTTTTTTTTTTCATGTTTCAAATTTCAAAATTTGAAGGTTTTTATGGAATTTCAGAGAATCCTAATTTTTAATGTCAAATAAAGTAGTTTAAATATACTTTTCTCTATACTATGAATCAACTAAATACTATTTATATAATTTGATATAATATTGTTGCTATAACTTTCCACTTTTTATTGCAATCGTAGAAACTTTGGGGGATTTTTCTAAAATAAATGATCAAAAATAAATGAATTGAGAAAATAAAAAATAAAAATACGTTTTTTATGTTATATTCATATTAAAAAAACTCGGAAAAATGAACATTTCCTATTTCTAGTTTTTTAAATTGGTAATTTTTTACCGGAAGAAATTCGTTTTTTAAGTTTCAAATTTCAAAATTTGAGTGTTTTTATGGAATTTCACAGAGAATCCTAATTTTTAATGTAAAATAAAGTAGTTTAAATATACTTTTCTCTTTACTATGAATCAAATAAATACTATTTATATAATTTGATATAATATTGTTGTTATAATTTTCCACTTTTTATTGCAATCGTAGACATTTTGGGGGATTTTTCTTTAAAAAATGATCAAAATAAATGAATTGAGAAAATAAAAAAAAAATACGTTTTTAATGTTCTGTTCATATAAAAAACTCGGAAAAATGAACTTTTCTGTTTTCCAGTTTTTTTTTTTCAATTTGGTAATTTGTTACTAGAACAAAGTCGATTTTTCCATGTTTTGTACATTTAAATTTGAGATGGAAAAATTTCATGGAATTCCACAGAGAATCCGAATTTTTACAGCAAAATAAAGTTCGAATTAGGGGAAAAATTAAGTTGATGTGGAATGCACACTTTTTGTACAATATTTTTTAATCCTATTTTCGTGGAGAACATTGACAATTTCTATTTTTTCAAATCAAGCTGAGAAGCACATGGTGACAAAATTACTCCTAGGATAATCCCCGTCTAAGGGGTGCCGATATAAAAAAAACTTGAGTCATAATTTGTTAAATTGGAAATCCAATGGAATAAATCAAATTAATCAGGTAGATCATTTTAAACCCCTTCTCTTATTCTAAGGAATGCAATGAAGTATTGTACTTAAGTACCTATAGGTGTGGATAGAGAAACACGGTGCAAGTATACGAACTTATCAATAAATGAAGACAAAAATGCAAAGATGAATTCATAAGTAGATGAGCATGCAACACCGAGAGTCGATAGATTAGAAACAGATGAGAGTGACAGGAGAAAAAAAGCCGAAGGGTATCAAATATAATATTTACAAAAACTCTGATATTCACTGATCTCAAATTCTCTAATTTCACTGGCTAACCATATTATGGTACTTCTTCAACATACTAACTTTGGGCGAAACTGTTTAAAAGGTACATAAAAATGTATGTTCTATTTTCCATGCATTACTAAACAATATGTTTAACCAAACAATTTTTTAATCGTTAAAATAAAATAAATTGTGTGAGATTGTCCGATTTTTAAGATTGAATTATTTGCATTTAAATTGAACGATATCATCTTTTTTTTAAATATTTAATAGATGTTATAATAACAACTGTAGCCTTATTCGATTCATCATTAAAAGCTTCGTAGGAAACCCCAATGAATCCAACAAAACACACGAATTTCCCGTTTGACCTCCGAAACACCTATTTCTGTCTCTAAATTTCCAGACAAAGTTACGCCGAAACACGTAAAACACGAGTGGTACTAGTTTTTGGGTTCAAAACTGAGATCTGATGGTCGAAAACTCGGTGTTTGGAATGATGAGACTAAAGTTACCTGTTACAAACATGAATGATGTGATACATGCTTAACTGGTGATTTCCTCAGATTTCAAGAGACACTGAAATATTCACAGATGACATTACATGCATAAAAATGAGTACATAAAAAATAATATACAAACACATTGAAAACATGTACACACAACTTAGAATATCATGCAGATACAAAACATTCCCATGCAACATTGTTCGTGAAAATTATAAATATAACACGTAGTATAGATAATAATGAGAAGTAGGAGAATGATAGAAAGAGAACAACAAATTTGGTTCAGATATGATCATGTGGTAGATTCAAGTTCACTATGAAGTCCTCTTACGTGGAGCTGCGAAACAATTTGAAAACGGGTCTCCGGTAAATCCAGCAGGACAATAGCAGTTCGGAGTATGACTGACCACCCTACACTCAGCACTGGCTCCACAAGAACCAGGGCAAGGATCTCGGCATTTCATATTGATGCAAGCTTGATTGGATGGACATTCAGAATTGGAAACGCATTCTGGTCGACAGTTTGGAGGGCTTCCGACGTAACCTTCAATGCAAGTGCAAGAAGGAGTGGATTGACCAGTTTGCTGGCAGATTGCGTTCGGTCCACACGGAGATGGCAGACAAGGATTCCTAGGAGCTTCAGGTATTGGAGCAGCCTCCGCTAAAAAGAAGAAGAACGTCAATTCAAATCCGACTGAACGATCTACAAAACGGAAGGAAATTGAAGCAAAACGTGTCCTTACGTATCGGATAACATCTGGTGAACGGATCTCCGGTGTATTGAATGGGACATTTGCAAATAGGATTATGGTTGATGACTTTGCATTCAGCACCAATTCCGCAAGTCCCTGGACAAGGGTCGGAGCAATGCAGGTTGATACAAGCTCGTGTTAGAGAGCAATCAGAGTTGACGGAACATTCTGGCCTACAAGCTGGAGGTGAACCAATGTATCCTGGCAAACAAGTGCAAACGGCTTGATCGTTCACTTCTCTGCAAACGCTATTTGGACCACAAGGTGATGGCACGCACGGTTTTGTCGCAGGAGGTGCTACAATTTAAAGAACATTTGTTAGAAGGTACGGGATATGATATAAAATACCGTCAAAGAGAGACAATTCGAGATATTTCTCACCTTCAAAAGGTCTACATATTACGAAGGCGTTACCAGTCATCCTCTCAGGGCAACTACAAGTCGGAATATGATTGATTACTGAGCATAGAGCATTTTGACCGCAAGTGCCAGGGCATGGGTCTGTACACTTATTTCTTATGCAAGCTTTGTCACGAGGACAGTCCGCATTCAAAACGCATTCTGGTCTACAGCCTCTGTATGGATCGCCTTGGTATTCAGGGAGACAAGTACACACTCCGTTGTTACACTGAGCGTTGGGTCCACAGGGAGATGGATTACAAGGATCATCTTCAACCACTGGTTCCACAGCTAGAAATGTAAATTACCATAATTGGAAAATCTTCAGCACAGATCTACTGATAATAAATTTTGCGGTGAAAAAGTAAACGTACGTGGAGGTTTGAGGACACAGTTTGCGAATGGGTCTCCAGTATAACCATCAGGACAAGTGCAAACTGGAGTGTGGTTGATCACATTACATACAGCTCCGTAACCACACGACCCTGGGCAAGGATCTCGGCATTTTTCTCGGATACAAGCCAGATTGCTAGAGCACTCAGCATTAATAGAACATTCTGGTCGACAGTTAGGAGGAGCTCCTCTATATTCTGGTAAACAGGTGCATGATGGGGATCCACCTATGTCTCTGCACTCCGAGAATGGTCCACATGGAGATGGGAAACAAGGATTCACATAAGCTGGGGCTGTGGGTCTAGGTGGAGGAGCTGAAAAACGATGAACATAGTCATAAAGGGAACAAATTAATTTATTGGGCTACTTCACCAAGTAAGATGGAACTGAATAATTACGTGGGATTCGGCTGCATTGGGAGAATGGATCTCCAGTGAAACCTGCTAGGCAGCTGCATATAGGACTATGATTTATAACTTGGCACTGAGCATTTTGTCCACAAGTTCCTGGGCAGGGATCAACACATTTTTGGTTCACACATGCCTTATTGGTTGCACATTCTGAGCTCACAACACATTCAGGTCTGCAACCAGGTGGAGATCCAACGTACGTTGGAAGGCAAGAGCATATTGCTTGGCCATTATTTTCTCTGCATTGACTATTTGGACCGCACGGTGACGGATTGCAAGGATTGACAGGTGGAGCAGCTTCTATGGCTAAAAATGATTGAAAATACAATCAGTTAATTTGTGAGTGCTTCAATTGAATATAACAAAACTAGTGAGATATTTTTAGTCTTACGTCGTGGTGGAATGATGTTGCAATATCGGAATGGATCTCCAGTGTATCCTTGAATACAAGTACAACTTGGTAAGTGGTTGACAACTTGACATAAGGCATTTTGACCACACGTTCCCGGGCAAGGGTCTTTGCACTTATTTTGAATACAAGCCCTGTTCGTAGGGCAATCAGTATTCAGCACACACTCGGGACGACAGCCTTCATATGGATTCCCAATGAACTCGGGTAAACAAATACAAGCTCCGGCTCCGTTTTGTTCTTTACATAAAGCATTAGCACCACAAGGCGAGGGCCTGCATGGAGTCGCAATTTCAGGTGGAATTGGGTCAGCTGAAGAAAAGAGAAAACTAATGAATCCAAGGGCAATTTCGAGTGAAATATGCGAATCAATGTAAAACTGAAAAGAAAGGCTTACACAGCGCAAAACATGATCGCGAAACTGTTGCGCAAGAATTTCTAATTACAATTATCTTGTAGCAATCAAGTCAGTGCTGCTAACGATACACTGCGCGTAATGAGATCACAGAAAAGCTTTGGTATTCAATCATTCAAAGCCGTATCCGTGACCTCATTAACTTATACAATGCTCAAAACAAATTTCATAAGTCATTTTGGCGCAATGTAAATCCTCCTCAACTCATTATTTTATATGGAAATAGACTGACATAGTTGATGCAAATAAGTGAACTCACGTTGTCTCAAATTGCATCTAGTGAATGGGTCTCCAGTATAGCCTTCAGGGCATACGCATTGAGGGGAATGGCTAACAACTCTGCACATGGCAGCGTCACCACATGTTCCAGGGCAAGGATCTTTGCATTTCTGGTTGATACAAGCGAGATGACTGGAACATTCACTATTTGTGATGCACTCAGGTCTACAGTTCGGTGGGCGGCCAATAAAATCAGGTAAGCATGAGCAAGAAGGACTGTCCTGAACAGCCTTGCATTGAGAATTGGGTCCACAGGGAGTTGGTCGACATGGATCAGTTGGCTGTTGCAGCACAGGTGGAGGAGCTAAAAATGGAAAACTTATGTTTTTTAAATGCCCATAGAGGGATTGTAATAGAAAGGTGTGGTAAAATAGATGGTGCTTACGATTTGGTTGGCAACGAACAAATGGATCCCCGGTAAATTGAGGTGGACAGCTACAAATTGGATTGTGATTTACAACTTCACACCGAGCTCCAACACCACAAGAACCAGCGCAAGGATTGATGCATTTCTGGTTGCTGCAAGCTTCAGTGCGTCCACAATCTGAATTGACGACGCATTCTGGACGGCATGCAGGTGGAGATCCTTTATATGATGGCAAACATGAACATACTGACTGACCATTGACCGGCCTACATTGACTGTACGGACCACAAGGTGATGGTTGACACGGTGTAGATTCGACAGGCGCTAAAAGAAAGGAGACTAGTTAAGAGATTGCGATCCAAAGTTTGGTTTTTAAAATGTGATCCAATGAATGTGACCATTTACCTGCAGCTGGAATGCATTGAATGAAGGGATTTCCTGACATTTTATCAGGACATCTACAAACGGGAATGTGGTTGATTACATCACACAGAGCTCCTTGACCACAAGTTCCAGGGCATGGATCCACGCATTTGTTCCTTATGCATGCTCTGTCACGTGGACAATCATTGTTCAGAACACATTCTGGTCTACATCCTCTGTATGGGTCACCTTGGTATTCTGGCAAGCATGTACATACCCCATCATTACACTGAGCATTGGGGCCACATGGGGATGGATTGCACGGATCGTCAGCTTCAACTGGCTCAACAGCTAAAAAGTACATATTTTAGATGAGAAAGAATATCTTGAAACACCATCGAGTTGGTTAAACATGTAGGTACTGTCCCAATGAACTTACTGGGTGGTTTGGGGAAGCAATTGGTGAAAGGATCACCAGTAAAACCTTCAGGACATGTACAGATGGGTGTGTGGTTTATAACACTACATAATGCGGAAGATCCACAAGATCCTGGGCAAGGGTCTCGACACTTCTCTCTTATACAAGCATCTTTGCTGGCACACTCTGCGTTTATGGAACACTCTGGTTTACAATTTGGAGGCGTGCCAATATAATCAGGAAGGCAAGAGCAAGATGGTGAGCCCCCAACGTCACGACACTGAGAGAATGGTCCACAAGGCGATGGGTAGCACGGATTAATGTATGCAGCAGGAGTAGGTTGAGGAGGAGGAGCTGAAATTTTCAGTCAATTTAGTTCTCAATTGTAGAATAAAATTGGGACTCCTCTATAGTAAGATGTTAGTGTATTCAAGATACTGAAAGATATAATTACGTGGAATTGGTCGACACTGTGAGAATGGATCTCCAGTGAAACCCTGACGGCAGCTGCATATGGGGCTATGATTAATCACTTGACATTGTGCATTGTGCCCACAAGTCCCAGGGCAAGGGTCCACACATTTCCGATTAACACAAGCCTTATTTGATGCACATTCTGAGCTAGCAACACATTCGGGACGACACCCAGGAGGAGAACCAACATAGGTTGGTAGACAAGAGCATATAGCTTGACCGTTGTTTTCTCGACACTGACTGTTTGGCCCACAGGGGGATGGATTGCAAGGGTTAACCGGAGGAGCAGCTTCAATAGCTAGAAATAAAACCAAAAAAGAATAGAATGGCGGGGATTCCATGGATTATACAGTAACGTGGAACTTCATAATAATTCAAGTGCATACTTTGAGGAGGAATTATGTTGCAATATCTGAATGGATCTCCAGTATATCCCTGAATGCAAGTGCAAGAAGGTAGGTGATTGACAACTTGGCACAACGCATTCTGTCCACAAGTTCCTGGACAAGGATCTTGACATTTATTCCTCATACATGATTTGTCAGCTGGACAATCAGTGTTGATCACGCATTCTGGTCGACATCCTTCGTACGGATTTCCAATAAATTCTGACAAACAAGAGCAAGATCCAGCACCGTTCTGCTCGCGACAAACTGCGTTAGCTCCACAAGGAGATGGTTGACAAGGTGTTGGTTTTTCCTCAACAGGATCGGCTAGAATATGAATGTTATATTAAACTACTATCAAGCTTGGCTGTATGAAACCTCAGTTGTCTTGAATATGTTTTTTAAAAACTCACGTAGTTTGGGTGTGCAAAGAGAGAACGGATTTCCAGCATATCCTTCAGGACAGATACACTGTGGTGTATGACTCACTACTTTGCACAGGGCACCAGTTCCACATGTTCCAGGACATGGGTCTTTGCATTTCTGATTGAGGCAAGCCAAATGAGATGGACATTCTCCATTACTAACACATTCTGGTCGACAGTTAGGCGGCGTTCCTTGGAAATCTGGTAGACATGAGCAAGATGGGCTATCACCTACAGCTCGACACTGAGCATTAGGTCCACATGGCGAAGGTACGCAAGGATTTGTGGGGTTTTGTTGAACTGGTGGTGCTGTTGAAATATCAGGAAATTTATTAACGAGCTTGTTTCAAAATTCAACCGAGTTGGTTCATAACCGCAAAACTGGGGGAAAATACTACTTACGCATAGGTACACATCTGACAAACGGATCGCCAGTAAGCCGAGGTGGGCAGCTACATATTGGATTATGGTTGATAACTTCACATCGAGCACCAACGCCGCATGTTCCAATACATGGATTGACACATTTTTGGTTTGAACATGCTTCGTTTCCACCACAATCTGAATTCACAACACATTCTGGCCTACATCCAGGAGGAGATCCTTTGTATCCAGCCAAACAAGAACACACTGACTGACCATTGACAGGTCTGCATTGACTGTATGGTCCACAAGGTGATGGCTGACAAGGTGTTGGTTCCACGGGAGCTTTGAAAGAAACGGATTTATATTATTGATCAGTTCTATACCATTTGACATCAATTGATGTTGATTTGATTAGTGAGACTGAAAATATTTACCTGCCACTTGTGTACACTGAATGAATGGATTGCCAGACATTTTATTAGGGCAACTACACACTGGGATGTGATTGATTACATCGCAGATGGCATTTTGCCCACAAGTCCCAGGGCACGGATCTAAGCATTTATTCCTTATGCAAGCCTTGTCTCGAGGACAATCGTTATTCAGAACGCATTCAGGCCTACAGCCTCTGTAAGGATCGCCTTGGTATTCAGGTAAGCAAGTGCATATTCCATTATCACACTGTGCATTGGGACCACAAGGCGATGGATTACAGGGATCATCATCAACCACTGGTTCCACAGCTAAAAATGATCGAGAAAAGGATGTGAATATACCAGAGGAAAACTACATATTTATCCTTGAATTAACTTATGCAACGAAAGATGAAACTTACGAGGAGGTTTAGGGAAGCAGTTGGTAAATGGATCACCAGTATATCCTTCAAGACAAGTACAGACTGGAGTGTGGTTAATGACGTTGCACATCGCTCCAGAACCACATGATCCTGGGCAAGGATCCCGACATTTTTCTCTTATACAGGCTTGGTTACTTGGACATTCTGCATTGATAGTACATTCAGGTTTGCAGTTAGGAGGAGTTCCAGTGTATTGTGGTAAACATGAACATGAGGGTGATCCGCCAATATCTCTACATTCAGACAATGGGCCACAAGGAGATGGTAGACAAGGGTTGATGTACTGAGGTGGCGTAGGCACTGGAGGAGGAGCTGCAATAACGATTTTATCACATTAATTTTGTTTTTATTTAGAGGTTTTGGTGACTTATACTTCAGTAACGATAGCGTTTAATAAATTGATATTTACGTGGAATTGGTCGACATTGTGAGAATGGATCACCGGTGAAGCCCTGGCGACAGCTACAAATGGGGCTATGATTGATCACTTGGCAATCAGCATTGCGACCACAGGTGCCTGGGCAAGGATCCACACATTTCTGGTTCATACAAGCCTTGTTTGTAGGGCATTCTGAACTAACGACACATTCAGGACGGCATCCTGGTGGAGAGCCCACGTAAGTAGGTAAACATGAGCAAATAGCTTGTCCATTATTTTCTCGACACTGACTATTAGGCCCACACGGCGATGGATTGCAGGGATTTGATGGTGGAGCAGCTTGAACCGCTGGAAGTTTAATATCACCTTTGTAAGACCAAGAAAATTCAGAATAACTCGTAAATAGGTAAGACAATAAATCAAGACGTACGTTGTTGAGGGATTATGTTGCAATATCTGAATGGGTCTCCGGTATATCCTTGGATGCAAGTGCACGAAGGTAAGTGGTTGACCACCTGGCACAAAGCATTTTGTCCGCAAGTTCCAGGACAAGGATCTTGACATTTGCTCCTCATACAAGCTTTATCAGCAGGACAATCAGTGTTGATCACGCATTCTGGTCGACAGCCTTCGTATGGATTTCCGATAAAATCAGGCAAACAAGAACAAGATCCAGCACCGTTTTGCTCTCTACAAACCGCATTAGCTCCACAAGGAGATGGCTGACAAGGTGTTGGTCTTTCTTGTACTGGATCAGCTAAAAAATTTACAATTATTCGTGAACTTTATTTAAGGGATAAACTAATTGGGTTGAATAAATGATTTTTGGATGTAATAATCCTATTAATTTTTCTGGTAAGCAACACTACAATGGTCACTGAAGTTTGAGCAAACCTCCAAGAATTACAGAAAAATCCATGGTGTTGAAAAAATTGCAGTGACAGAAAATGTCACTTTTTGGGAAAAATTGCATATTATTTAATTTCTATATTTTCGTTACTATTCAACCTACTTAGGACCTGTTGGTCTCAAACTATAGCAAATTTAAAGTTCTTCGAAAAGTTACTGGGCATTAAAGATTAAAATCATCATAGTAAAGAAATTATAGTCTAAAAAATTGAAAGAAGTTTTTAGGGTTTCAAATTTGGGGAGAAACTATCCTTAGGGACTCTAAAAACATATGAAAAAAATTATAGATGCCGCCGCCATTGCAATGTTGAATGTATAAATTGACTGGGCTGTAATTCTTTAGTTAAAAGAAGAATAAATGTACACGCTGACTTACGTAGACGAAGCGTGCATATGGAGAAGGGATTTCCAGTATAACCTTCAGGGCAATTACATTGTGGTGTATGGCTAACCACTTTGCAAAGTGCCTCAGCTCCACAAGTGCCAGGACACGGGTCTTTACATTTTTGGTTGATGCAAGCCAAGTGTGATGGGCATTCACTGTTGCTAACACATTCTGGTCTACAGTTGGGAGGAGTGCCTTGAAAATCGGGTAGACAAGAGCAAGATGGACTGTCACCAACAGCTCTGCATTGAGCATTCGGACCACAAGGGGATGGTGAACATGGGTTTGTGGGAGCTTGCTGTACTGGTGGAGGAGCTGTAAGATCAAATAACAGATATTCATTAATTTTCCTTTGAGGAAATAAAAGAATAATCTGTGATTGTGAAAAACACTTACGTATCTGTAGACATCTGATGAATGGATCGCCACTATAACGAGGTGGGCAGCTACAAATAGGATTGTGATTGATAACTTCACATCGAGCTCCAACGCCACAAGTTCCAATACATGGGTTGATGCACTTTTGATTTGAACAAGCTTCATTGGCTCCACAGTCAGAGTTAACAACACATTCTGGTCTACAAGAAGGGGGAGATCCTCTGTATCCAGGTAAACAGGAGCACACTGACTGGCCATTGACCGGTCTACACTGACTGAATGGTCCACAAGGCGATGGTTGACAAGGCGTTTGTTCTACGGGAGCTGTTGAATTTAACAGGTATCAGATTATGCGAGCCAAGTCAACTACGTTATGATTTGAACTAAAATAGAATTTGTTTGACTAAAACACTGAAATTCAATATTGAACTACCAACCTGCCATGGGTACACACTGGATGAAAGGATTTCCTGACATTTTATCAGGACATCTACAAACTGGGATGTGGTTGATAACATCACATTGGGCATTTTGCCCACATGTTCCAGGACAAGGATCCAAACATTTGTTCCTTATACAAGCCTTGTTTCGTGGGCAATCATTGTTTAGTACACACTCTGGGCGACAGCCACTGTAAGGATCCCCTTGGAACTCGGGCAAGCAAGTGCACACGCCATCATTGCACTGAGCATTGGGCCCACAGGGAGAAGGATTGCAAGGATCGTCAGCCTCTACAGGTTCAATAGCTAGAAAAAAGAATTGGAATTTACCCACTAGACACTTCGTAAAGATTAGTAAAATAATTCAGTGAATCATAATTCCATCTTACGTGGGGGTTTCGGAACGCAATTTGTGAATGGATCACCGGTATAACCTTCTGGGCATACACATACAGGAGTGTGGTTTATTACATTGCATACAGCGCCAATTCCACATGAACCTGGACAAGGATCTCTGCATTTTTCTTTAATACAAGCCAAGTTACTTCGGCAATCGGCATTAATTGCACATTCCGGATGGCAGTTTGGAGGAGCACCCAAGTATTGAGGTAAACAGATACAGGAAGGTGAGCCTCCAATGTCCCGACACTCAGAGAATGGTCCACATGGTGATGGAACACACGGATTTACGTACTGTGGTACCTGAGGTGGCGGTGGAGGAGCTGGAAATACGTCGAAGAGGAAATCAAAAAATTGTGTTTGATGTCAAGAAATAGTGATGGGTCGACGATAGGGGAAAATTGTACACTTACGTGGAATTGGACGGCATTGAGAGAATGGATCTCCCGTGAAACCTCGTTGGCAACTGCAGATTGGGCTATGGTTAATTACTTGGCACTGAGCATTGCGCCCACATGTTCCAGGACATGGATCAACACATTTTTGATTCAGGCACGCTCTGTTTGAAGCACATTCGGAGCTTACAACGCACTCAGGTCTGCACCCAGGCGGTGTTCCAATGTACGTTGGTAAACAAGAACATATAGCCTGACCATTGTTTTCTCTGCACTGACTATTAGGCCCGCAAGGAGATGGATTACAGGGATTAACTGCTTCAACTGGTGGAGCTTCTGCATAAATAAAAGTCAAGTATGTAATATTTGTCTAAAACACTGACATGATTCATGAGAGAACATGGAGAAACGTGAACCAGGGTTGAACTTACGTTGAGGGATGATATTACAGTATCTGAAGGGGTCACCAGTATATCCGACAATACATGTGCAAGATGGCAAATGATTGACAACATGACACTCTGCATTCTGCCCACAAGTTCCAGGGCAAGGATCTTGACATTTATTCCGAATGCAGGCCAACGTCGATGGACAATCAGTGTTGATTATACACTCAGGCCTGCACCCTTCATAGGGGTTGCCCACATACTCAAGCAGGCAGGAACAAGATCCCGCTCCATTTTGTTCTCGACAAATTGCATTTGCACCGCAAGGAGATGGGTTGCAAGGATTAGTCGTTTCTTGTATAACAGGATCAGCTGAAAAAATAACAGCCAATCAAGAACGAATCGTTTACTTATTATTTCGAATACCCCCAAGTTTCAGAAGTTGATTGGAGGCCTAAAGCTAACTGGATGGTAGAAAACTCAACGTTCATTTAACAAAACTTTCTTCTCAGAGTTTTCAACATTATTTTAAAACGTTATCGTGAACCTATTTTTATGAATAGACAGAATCTTCTTATTCTCTTGTACTGTAAAAAATATTTTCGCAATAACCCATCGGGAGAAAATACTATTTTTATCGACTAAATATTGAAGAATGGTAGTAGCACTGATGAGCACTAACCAACATGACCATAGTTTTGTTATATTTTCGGTTGTAAGAGATAAAATCGAATGGAAGGAAGGAGACGGCGACAACAGAATTGAGTTGAGAAGGAAAGCATACGGGCAGCATAAAGATCGAAACTGAGTTTGAAGAAACCACGCACGCGAAAAATCAGTCGGACCAACAAACAAACGAGAAGAGAGCAAAACACTTCGATACGAGCAAGATGAATCACTAGAAGAACAATGAGAGTGAAATAGATAAGAGTTGAGTGAGTCGTTAACAGTTCAATTTAAATATGCGAAAAAGTATATTGAATCCTGAAAAAATATGATTTTGCTAATCTCGATCGTTTCCTAAGTCAATATTAATACGTGATAGACACCCCCCCCCCCCCACCAGTCATAGATATAGAGTCAAAACAATTATTTCGTGTCACAGAGTTACTTTACACAAAACACTGGTGTATTATTAAAACAAATTAACAATGAATTTAAAACTCACATTGTTTCGGGAAGCACTGAGAGAATGGATCACCAGTGTAACCTTCAGTGCACAAACACTGAGGGGTGTGACTGACCACTCTGCAAATGGCGTTCGTGGCACATAGTCCTGGGCATGGATCTTTGCACTTCTGATTGATGCAAGCCAAGTGGCTTGAACATTCACTGTTACTAATACATTCTGGTCGACAGTTTGGAGGTGCACCAAGGAAGTCTGGCAAGCAAGAGCAAGATGGACTTTCTCCGGCGACCTTGCACTGAGCGTTAGGACCACAGGGTGATGGAATACAAGGGTTGGTCGGCGGAGCAGGTGGAAGCTCAGCTGGAGGAAAAGATGAATTCATTCAATATTTTTCGTGTGGTATGTTCCTATAGGATATAGAAAATAACTAAGTAGGCAGTCAAAACTGAACAAGTAATAGGGCTTACGTTGAATGTAGCATCTGACAAATGGATCACCAGTGTACCGAGGAGGGCATTTACACAATGGATTGTGGTTTATGACGTCACAAAGTGCTCCAACCCCACATGACCCAGGACAAGGATCTCTGCATTTCTGGTTGCTACATGCTTCATTTCGGTCACAATCTGAATTTACTGTACATTCTGGTCGACAGGCGGGTGGTGACCCTTTGAATCCTGCCAAACATGAACACACAGACTGGCCATTGACAGCTCGGCACTGACTGTAAGGTCCACAAGGAGATGGCTGACAAGGTGTAGAAACAACTGGAGGAGCTGAAATTGATAATTCCAAATTCAATTCAACCTCAAGAGGCGAGATTTTCGAAAATACAGGGAGGTAGCCCTCAAGCATTTTGGGGGAAATCACTCACCGGCTGGAATGGGTCTGCATTCAATGAAAGCATTTCCGGTTGTGCCTGGTGGGCACACACACATTGGAATATGGTTCAGTACTTCACACCTGGCACCTTGTCCACAAGTACCGGGACAAGGATCTTTGCACTTGTTGCGCTGACAGGCTTTGTCTCTGGGACAGTCAGTGTTCAGTACACATTCAGGTCTGCACCCTCGGTATGGGTCACCTTGATATTCCGGCAAACATGTACAAACTCCATCACTACATTCTGCATTTGGACCACAGGGTGAAGGGTTGCACGGATCAGCTTCCAAAGGTTCAGTAGCTGAAATTGAAAGAAGTTTGTGAACTCCCATTCTCGTAGCACGCTCTCATCATTTAATTACACTCTGTATATGCAAATTGGTCTAGGTGGGTCATTCGCATTCAAAAGACATATTTTGACTCTCGGTAGGTGGCAGTTGGACGACTTTTAAACTCAATTATTTTCGCGAAATGATGTAAGCGGAAAAATGTCCGGATTGACCCCAGCAGTGAGACATATTTTTGTCCACAAAATTGTTTCGGTACCACACCATTATCAACCAAAGTTGTTTCGTCAAAACCTTTCAAACAATGGTTAACAGCGTTTATTACCTCCCTCAAGTTGAAAACTTGAGATGGCTCGGAAAAAATGCATGGTCGCCAAAACTGAACGAACGAGCATGTGACTTAAAGCGGTGGACATTAACGCACAAGAGGTCTTTCTGTGTTTTCATTACAAAAAAAGGTACAATATTACATTGGACCGAAACATGACAAAAATATTTTAAAAAACCGGGAAGCTAGAAAACGGAAGTAGGTGACTCACGGTGAAGTGGTGGACAAAAAATGTGTCTTTTGAATGAGAATGACCCTCGTAGACACAATCTTAATCCGACACGAAATTTGTGGAATATTCCTTACGTGGTGGTTTGGGGAAACAATTGGTGAATGGGTCTCCAGTATACCCCTCTGGACATGTACAAATTGGCGTATGACTGAAAACATTGCAAAGTGCATTAGCCCCACACGACCCAGGACAAGGGTCTCGACACTTCTCCTTCATGCAAGCCATGTTGCTAGAACAATCTGGATTGATAGAACATTCTGGGCGACAATTTGGTGGAGCTCCTGTGTATTCTGGTAAGCACGTGCAGGACGGTACACCTCCGGCATCTCGACACTGAGAATATGGTCCACAGGGAGAAGGAATGCATGGATTTTGAGGTGGTGGTGCACTCTCAATCACAGGTGGAGGGGCTAAAACGGACAGAAAAAGAATAGGACTGTTGAAACTGTTGATGAAGGCGTATCAATGGAGTCATTTTATTAACCCTCACTGACCAACAATACAACAATTACTTACTTGATAAATATCGAGCTTACGAGGAATTGGAGAACATCTGGTGAATGGATCCCCAGTGAAACCTCTTCTACAGCTGCAGATTGGGCTGTGATTGATGACTTTGCATTCGGCATTTCGTCCGCAGGTATTTGAACAGGGGTCTCCGCATTTTTGGTTGATACAAGCCTTATTCGTAGGACATTCAGAGCTCACAACACACTCTGGCCTGCAAGCTGGCGGCGAACCAACATAATTGGGCAGACACGAGCAAATACCTTGCTCGTTGTTCACTCTACACTGGCTATTGGGTCCACATGGAGATGGATTGCATGGATCAACAGGTTGGGTTGTGTGCCTCAAGAGCTGTTGAGAGAACCACACTTCAGTTATTCAACATCCTAACGCCAACTACTCTCCACTCGTATTCGGTAGGAATTGTCAATAATGTAATTCTTACGTTGCTGAGAATGATGTTACAATATCTGAAAGGATCTCTCCGTGTATCCTGGGAAGCAGTTACAAGATGGCAGATGATTTACTACTTTGGCACTCTGCATTCTGGCCACACGTTCCAGGGCAAGGGTCTTGACATTTGTTCCTCATGCACGCCTTGTTCGTTGGACAGTCTGTGTTGATAACACATTCGGGTCTGCACCCTTCATACGGGTTTCCAATGTATTCTGATATGCACGAACAGGAGCCAGCTCCATTTTGTTCTCGGCAGATAGCATTTGCTCCACACGGAGAAGGCTCGCAAGGAGTAGGCCGCTCTTGAGGAACTGGGTCAGCTGCAATAGGTCAGAGTTTAATCAATAAATTTGAACCTTCCTCTTTGAACCTACATGAAAATTCACTCTATCTACTACTACTTTTTTCAACCTCTGATTGATTACTATGAACTCACATTGTTTCGGGAAGCACTGAGAGAATGGATCACCAGGTAACCTTCAGTGCACAAACACTGA